>CM021107.1:123059870-123073140 GCA_007115665.2 Sequoiadendron giganteum | reverse complement strand
CCCTCCCTCCCTCCCGCTCTCTATCAGGTATATCCCTCTTACTCCCTCTCCCTTGGTTGGGTCTCTCTCTCTCACTCACTCATTTTATCTCTCTCCCTTCTACCCTTAACCCTCTACCCTCTACTATCTATCTCTCTTCCACTACCTCACTCTCTCTCTCACTCCCTCTATCTCTCTCCACTATACCCTTAACCCTAAACCCTAAACCCTTAACTCTACCCTCTATCCTCTACCCTCCATCTCTCTCCAACTCCCTCCCCCCCTCTCTCTCTCAAGTCTCTCCCTCCCACCCCCTCTCCCTCTCTTAGGTATCTCTCTCTCACTCACTCCATATATATATCTCCCCTCCACCCTTAACCCTAAACCATTAACCCTTAAACCCTAAACCCTTAAACCCTCTACCCTCTACCCTTAGCTCTTAACCCTCTACCCTCTATCTGTTTTCCACCCCCTCCTCTCTCTCTCTCACTAACTCCCTCTATCTCTCTCTCCTTTACCCTTAACTCTAAATCCCAAACCCTTAACCCTTAAACCCTTAAACACTCTACCTTTAACTCTACCCTCTACTTCTCTTTATCTCCTCCCCCCTCTATCTACCTAGACCTCTTTTTATTTTTGTCTCACCTCTCTGTCCATCCCTACCTCTCCCTCTACCTCTTCTTTCATATCTAGTTCTCTCTACCTATTTTCCCCTCTATACCTATTTATATCTACCTCCTTGCCTCCTCTCTCTCAATATATCCACCTTCTTTCCCTCTCTCTCTATTGTTAACCCTAAACCCTTAACCTTTAAACTTTAAACACTTAAAACCCTCTACCTTCTACCATCAACCATCTACCCTCTATCTATCTCCCACTCCCTCTCCCTCTCCCTCTCTCTCTCCCAATTCTCTCCCTCCTACCCCCTCCTCCTCTCTCAAGTCTCTCTCACTCACTCACTCCTTCTATGTCTCTCCCCTCTACCCTCTATCTCTCTCCCACTCCCTCCCTCTATCTCTCTCAAGACTCACCCTCCTACCCCCTCTCCCTCTCTCAGGTCTCTCTCTCTCAATAGAGAAGGAAGGATATGTAGAGAGAGATGATATATAGAGAATTAGAGAGTGGAGGGATGGTGGGAGAGGAAAGGAGGAGATAGAGGTGAGTGTGTGTGAGAGGGAGAGAGAGTGAGAGAGGAAAGGAGGAGATAGAGGTGAGTGTGTGAGAGAGGGAGAGAGAGTTAGAGGAGATTAAATGAGGGGAGAGAGGAAGGGGGAGAGAGAGAAAGATATTGGAGATGGGAGGGGGGAGAGATAGAGAGTAGAGAGGGAAGGAGATAGTAAGAGAGAAAGAGGTGGGGGGGAGAGAGTGGTAGGTAGAGAGGGAAGGAGGGAGATTGAGATGGAGAGAGTGGTGAGATAGAGATTAGAGAGGTAAGGAGAGAATGATAAAGAGAGATAAAGAGAGAGAGGGAGGTTGGAGGGAGGGAGAGGTAGAAAGGGATAAGTGAGACATAGAGATGGAAGGAGGGAAATTGGGATAGAGAGAGAATGGTGATTTAGAGAGGAGGGAGTGAGAGGGAATGAGGGAAAGTTGGAGAGAGGGAATGGTAATTTAGAGAGGAGGGTGATAGGCAGGGATAGAGATAATGGTGAGATAGAGAGGAGAGAGTGAGAGATAAAGAGAGGGATGGAGAGATAGAGAGAGAGGTAGGTAGAGGAAGGGAGAGGAGAGATAGAGAGTAGAGAGGGAAATTGGTAGGGAAGGAGTAATAAGTGAGATAGAGAGGGATGGAGAGAGAGAGTGATGGAGGGAGAGGTATTTATAGAGAGGGAAAGAGAGAAGAGAGATAAAGAGTAGAGAGGGGAGGGGGGAGGGAGAGGTAGGGAGGGAGATAGAGGTGCATGTATGTGAGTGAGAGAGAGAGAATGGTGAGATAGAGAAAAGGATCAATTGAGAGAGAAAGAGGGGGAGGGATGGAGGGACAATAGTGAGAGAGATTGGGAGGAGAGAAAAAAATAAGTGAAGGGAGGGAGAGAGATAGAGAGAATTAGAGAGGGAAGGGGGGAGGGAGGGAGTGTTAGCGGGGGAGATATATTTTTGTGTGTGTAATAGAGGGATATAGAGAGAGTGGTGAGATAGAGAGGGGAGAGTGAGAGGGAGGGAGAGATAATAATGAGATAGAGAGGAGAGAGTTAGAGAGAAATTGGGGGAAGAGAGGGATAGAGAGTGAGAGAGAGATGTAGGTAGAGGGAGGGAGAGGAGAGATAGAGAGTAGAGTGGGAAAGAGGTAGGGACATAGACATAAGTGAGATACAAAGTGATGGAGCGTTAGGTAGATAAAGAGAGAGAGAGAGAGGGGATGTAAAGATAAGTAGAGAGGGAAGGAGATGTAGAGAGAGAAGAGATAGAGAGAAGTAGAGAGGGGAGGGAGGGAAGCAGATGTAGGGAGGAGATAGAGGGGTGAGAGAGAGAGAGAGGAAGGGAGAGAGAGAGGGATTGGAGAGATAGAGAGTAGAGAGGAGAGAGAAAGATGATACAATTTGCTGACTACTAAAAGTTGACCTCCTGATTACTAAAATTTGAATTGCTGATTACTGAAATTTGACTACTTAGTCTAAATTTTTTAAGATATTCCAAAAAATAGAATTTGTATTATAATTCCTAGAGATCTGAAACCACTCTCAAACATCCTACCTATATACATGAAATATAATTTAAACTATAAGAAAGTATATTTTCATATGTAAATGTCAACTTATACTTAAATGTTTATTTCATGTATATAGTTTCCCTAGAAGAGAAAGCGAAAATAAAAGAGTTCAGAAAAATGCATTCCAAAATTCATTACAAAAAGAAAGAGAACTCACACTTGTTCACTCATTGCGAAATTCAAGCCATTTGGCACATGCCAAATTTGGTGCTCTCCAAATTTGGCGAGTGCAATATGGCCTATTATGGTTTTTTTTTGCAATTTGGCACCAAAATTGTGTCACAGATTGGTGCACTTACCCATGCATGAACCAAAAGAAGTATCTGATAAGGATGTGCAATACTAAGAATGTTTTAAAGGGGTGGAAAGTACCAAAAATAGCTCTGAAGAACCATCTTGAATGAAAAAATTGGTTGATGATTTCAAAGGAAAAAATTAGTGCACCTCCATTCAGCAAGTTACCAATTTAGAGGCATAGATTGGTAATCCTTGGAGGCAATCTACTACACTCCTACCAAAAAATATGGGAAAAATTAGGGTTTTGGATACCTCCTCTAGTGATAAATTTATGAATGGTGGTGCAATGCACGAGGAAAATAATCTCCAAGGGGATGAAACAAACAAAAATAAAGTTGGGTCTATGGATTCAAAGCCTAGAAAACTGGAATTTGAGGCAAATATCAAGCCTGGGGCAAGTGTCGGTGATCTTGCAAAACATTCTAATTTGGAGTCTCAAGTGGTTATAGGGGAGCTAACTACCAAGGAGCCCAAAAAAGAGGAGGAAATTTTGAAGGACGTCGCGGGGTGATCCCACAATAGTGGTTTACAATTTTTGGCCAAACTGGACACTAATATTATTATTTTTAACTAAATCTTCACATTCAGGCACCTATAGCGGCTAAACCGTGAGGAATTTGAAGATGATGCAAACTAGAGTCTCATCAAATTTTGTTTGTAGATTTTAAAAATATATATTTATTAATTTTTTTGGAATAATATTGCACTTCTTTTTCCATCTCCCACGAAAACTAGTTTTTTTCAGAAAACAACATTTTAAAAAAGTGACGCTCACTGTATACAACATAACTTTTTTTGTATGAAGGATAGAATTCTAATTTATTTGAATATAGACTTGTAACTATGATATCTAGCACTTTCATTTGGTCTCATAGTTTTTTATTGAATATTTTTTCCTTAATAGAGTTTCAAAGTCAAACCAATTGCAATTCATACATAGGAAGACTGTATACAACATAACTTTTTCTGTATGTATTGAAACTTAATTTATTTATTTTTAATGGATCAAGGACATCAATATGTAGCATGAACATATTTAAAAAAAAATTATTTTGATAATTTGTTATTTTTTCTTATGTGCAAAATAAAGAGCTTGATTTTTGGTGAAAAACCTATGTTTAATAAAACTAAAAAAACACATACATAATAAAACAAAAACATATTAAAATTATATTCGTGGGATAGCTCATTTCAATGAATACCATAATCATTTGAAATAAATTTTAAATGAATTCATTTGATCCCACAAAAGCTAAATCAAAAGTGATTTTTTATCAGCATTTTGATAGGTGTAAAGGAGACTCATTTATAGGTATGGTTTAAAACTAGTGAGGTTCTATCCAAGGGGGTTTGATCTAAGGTAGTTTGATCAAACCCTCTTCAATTGGAATCCTTAAAATTTAACTTTTAAAGGCTTAAATCATTATATTTTCTAAAAATATGTGATTTTAGCAAAAATCAGTTCGTCTCAGAAATTGTAAACCAGCTTTGTGGGATCACTTGATGAGAAAATAAAAAATCTAGGAGATTCAAGAAGAAAAAAATTACTGGACCTATCATCCCTTGGGTAGGGGGGCCTCTATATTTTCAAAGAAAAAAGAAAGAAAAATAGTGGGATCATCCTTGTGCATATTGCTAAGAGAATAGAAACGAAGAGCAGATTTCCTAAGTGCTTTGGAACTTTAAAGAATGAGGAGAACCTAAAAAAATAAAATATTGATGAACATTGATTGTGTTTCATGGAATTTTCAAGGATTAGATTCCCCACATAGAAAACATATGGGTCAGTGAAGGATCATGGGGGTCCAAACTAGGCCCTTAAGTGGTGATGAAAATTTAGAAAAATAGATGTAGGCAACTTGGCATAAAAATTTGAATAAGTTATTAACATAATTTGAAAAATATGTAAGAATATAATTTGTAGCAAATTGAATTTAGTTTCTAAGATACTATTCCTTTTTTAGAAAAATGTAAATCTATTTGGTGAAAATTTGAAATTTCAATGGAGTAGTACTAAATTTTCAGGAAAAAATTAAAAGTAGGTGTATGTCTGACCAACCTAAGCACAAGTAAAAAATAATATATTTTTTTGAAACTTGCACTATAAGTAGATGACACATTCTTGGATGTGTCACATTTTTTTTTGTACTTTTTTGCAAGTAAATAATTAGTTGTGAGTTTTTTATTAAATTTATTTAAAAATATTAAAACATGTTTGTCTGACTACCATAACTTGGTCAAAAATTTATGAAATTAATTTTATCTTTTTTATCCTATAGTATGTGAAGCATATAATGTGATTCATCTTTTGGATTCAAAAAATGTGAAATCATTTAAGAATTATAGATGTTTTTCAATCAACCTATCAATTAAGACTTTAGTCAAAATGTATGTAAAAAATTAACAATAATTATCTATTTAATTCCAACTATGGCATATCTTATATTTTTATAAAGTTGACAATTATCTCAATAAACCCTTTTCATTTTATCAAATTTGGATTAAAAAAATCATCACCCACTTTTTGGACCCCCATGATCCTGCACTCACCCATATAGTAAGAAGATCCCTGAGTCAAAGAAAGAAAAAGGGTATTGTTCTTATTTAAGAGATAAAAGCAATAGGTTTCACTCTATAGACCAACCTAAAGTTCATCTAGGGAGGGGCAACATAGTTTTTCACCAACCATGAGAGGGGAAGGGGGGGCTACCATTCTATTTGCTAAGGAATGGGGGTAGCATGTGACTGCATCTGGTTCCTCCCCTTGTAATAGAGCAATTTGGGTAACTATTAAAATAAATTAGGCCATCTTTGGCATCTATTCCATCTATTCCCCAAATGAATGTAGGGACAAAATTATCCTTTGTAATTGGTTTCTCAGTAGGCTAGACATCCCCTAGATATCTTGGGGTGACTTTAACTTAGTTGAAAGGGGTGAGGATAAATGTGGTGGTGTAAAATTGGAATGGAAAGGTAATGAGAGATATTTTTACCAAAGGATGAAATATAATATTAATCTAGTTGACCTTATGGAAGGGAAAACTAAAGAGTGTACCAACATATGGTTCACTTGGTGCAATGAAAAAATGGGGGGAAGGATGATCTATTACAGACTTGATACGTTTTACATGAATAAGGACTTCTTCTCTATTGAACCAACAAAGGAGGAATGCATAGTAGAAGTGTTTCCCTATACCCTTTCTGACCACCATCCCATTAAGTAAAAAATTTCCTTAAGGTTGGAAGGGAAAAACAAAAATGAAAAGGTGAGGGATTTCTCCTCAATACCAATCTATTGGAGGATAGGGGCTACAAATATTCCATTGTCTCCTTAAGAGAGATCATTAAGTAGATGCATGAAGGGACGAGTGTAATTGAAAGGTGGAACTTGAATGTGAAATGTTGGAAGACCCTTTTTAAGACAATTTATAATAAAAGAGCCATGGACAGGATGGAGGAAGGCCTCCTATAAGAAAGACTACTAAAAGCATAATCCAATATCCAAGATGAACTAGATAATGAGGCACTACTCTATAGCTTAACCCTAGCCGAGAATTCCTTCAGAAGGCTCCAACAAAATAATATTCAGGGGCTCAAAGTAAGGACCAAATTAAATTTTTTTGATAATATATACAAGGGAACAAAATTATTCTTTAGGTACATTAGAGATAAGTAGGTTAAAGAGAAAATTGATCAAATCTAGAGGTGGATGGTACCCCCTAACCAATCAAGAGGACATAAGGGTTCAATTCTCCCAATTTTATAAGGTACTCTTCACCTCATATTGTGATAATGAAACATGTTGTAAGGTCAAGTAGTACATCAAACAACTCATCCCAAAGAAAATCATGGATAAAGAAGCAAGTGACCTTGGTAAAGGTATCTCAAAGGAAGAGATAAGGAAGCTCATCAATTCTTTAAAAAATGACAAATCCCTAGGTGTTGATGGTCTTCCTATAGATTTTTACAAAACTTTTATAGGTTGGGTTTGTGATGACCTACACCTTGTGTACAATAAGGCTCTAGAGAAAGGAACTTTGGGCATTAATATAAACAAAGGGGTCACCATACTACTCCTGAAGGATGGGGATAAAATATTGGTAAAAAATTGGAGGCTAATAACCCTTTTAAATGTTTCCTACAAGATATTGGCTAAAACACTTGTTTGTAGGTTGGTAGACATCTTACCAACCTTCATCAATAAAACACAACCTAGTTTCATTAAAGGGATTTGCATATTGGAGAATCACATCACTAGTTGGGAGGTAATGGAGTGTGCAAGGAAAAAAATCAAAATGTTGGAATGCTCCTATCAGACTTGAAAAAGCCTATGATAGGTTTGAGTGGTCATTTATAATGCTAACACTTGAAGCTTTTGGGTTCCTTAGAGCCTTTTGTAGCATGGTTAGTACCTTATTTAATGATGCAGTGGCATAAGTGGATGTAATTGGGACCCTCACTAAGGAATTTGGCATAGAGAGATCAATATGGTAGGGATGGCCCTTAACCCCAACATTATTTATCATTTCATCTAATGCACTACAATATATATCTTAAGGGATAATGCCTCTTCCCCAAAGTTCAAGGTCATTACCTTACCAAAAAATAATGAACTCATCAACATTTAGTTTTTAGATGACACTGTGATATCTATGAATCTAGAGGAGGTAAATATGTATAATATAATGGAAAAGGTTAGCACTTTTTGTAAAGCATTAGGGGAAAAATTTCTCTTTCCAAGTCATGCATGCTGGGGTGGGAAGAAAACCACCCAAACTGGTTTAAAAAAATCTACAATGAGGTGGGCCACATAAACAGGTATGGTATCTTGGTATATCATTTGTTGTTGACCCCAACATGAAGGAAATGTGGTTGTAGAATAAGGAAAAGATAAAGAGGAAGATTGATAAGTGGAACAAACAACATATGTCCCTAGCAAGGAGAATACTGGTGTACTAAAAGATTTTTTCCTCGTGTAGCATCTACTTTGCATCTGTTTGGTTATTTAGTTGTTATCAAATCAATGATATTCAAAAAAGGATCTAGAAATTTCTCTGATTTGATTGGAAAATGTAGACACCCAAAATTGTCCATGTCATAACATTACCTAGTCGATACATGACCTTGTAAAACATCTTGTAATATTTTATCCTAGGTCATTACATTATCCCACTTATCCCATTTATTCCACTTAATCACCTTCCTAATTAATTAAATAAATTCCCCCTTCACATGTCTCAAAATAATTCAAATTAAATATTTGAATTAATCCCTCACTTATTGTCACATTGCAACATGTGTCACATGACTACAACTCTTCACATGCATAAATAATTTAGATAATTTTATTATTTAAATTATGAGATTCCCACTCACATCCTATTTTTACCCCCATTCATTGTGCGTCATAGGCACCTTTTCTCTCCAAATAAATAAAAGAATCTCACTTATTTCCTCACATCTTAATTTTAGCCTCATGTCATAACCCACTTAATGTGCATCATAGACACTAAAATAAACTTTTAATCCTAGCCATACATATCACAAATTTGACTTTTAATCTTGGCCATCGAATTAAATCAGCCTTCTCCTATAAATCAAGCCTTTCACAGGTCATTTAGGGAATCTTCTTCTAGCATCCTCACTCTGCCAAAATTTCTCTCAATCTTTTCATCTATCTATCTATTTTCTTCTATCATATTCATCTTATCGTTATGCTGCAAAAATGAGCAATCAACATATCAACATTCAAACCTTCAAAACCATGCATTCTCATGTAGGTGGAGAAGAGCAATGGAGATAAATCAATTCAAGCTTGGAGATTGGTTTGCATTTGCTTGTTATTTTTATTTTCATGCTTGTTTGTACTCTATTGTGCTAGTTAGGGTTTTGATATCTTGTTATTCTAGTTTTATATCTGATTTTCCCTACTACATTTGGTGAACCCGACGTGATTTTCCCTATCTAAAAAATATTCCAAAAATGCAAAAAAATGTAAACACTGAAAAATGTCCTAAGTCTATGAGCACCATTTTTCCTAGTCATCATCTTTCAATAATTGAATAATTTTAATTATTCTATTATGTTCGGTCATATTCCTTTATTAATTAAATAGTTTTTAATTATTTAATTGATTCACCTTCTCATTTCTATCTTGATCAATTAAAACTATTTAATTGCGTCACTAATACCCCTTTCTTCAATAATTAAATAATTAACGAAATTATTTAATTATGTGTCATTCTTCTCCTTTAAATAATTGATCCTAATCAATTATCCATATTTAATTTATATCTCCTCCTTTAATTAAATTTATGAATTTAATTAAATCTCCTTTTTCATTTCCTCCAAATAAATGATTTAAAATAAATTATTTATTTGCCACTTGTCCTTCTCCTCCATTTTTGAATAAATAATTTAAAATAAATTATTTATTTGCCACTTGTCATCCCCTTCCATTTTTGAATAAATAATTTAAAATAAATTATTTATCCCTCTATTTTGGTCAAAGATCCCCTGTCATTATTTCATGTCATAGTCTGCATGTCCTGCATCTCTGTCATAGCCGTCAGGCGTCATAGCCGTCGGTGTCATATCTTTTCCATGCATGGCATATTCTGGTTGCATCAATTCTCAACCGTAGATCTTGGCATCTTTCTAGAAGATCAATCTCGTCTATCTATTCAAATGGTTGTCTATAAAAGCAACCCTTCCCCTCCATTTTGAATTTAACAATCATTCTATCAACTTGTCTTGCACTTGCATTAATCTCAATCAGCTTCATCAGCTCATCAACCTGGCTATACTAATCATTTCCATCAATTGTTCAGTTATGCCTATCGATTGTGCATTTCCATCAAATGTACACCACCGCTTTATCACTTGCGCAATATCAAGTATCTGATCATTTTCTTGGTCACATCTATCAAGAGATTAATCTTCATACAATTTTTTTGATCAATCTCTCGAGGGGGCATATCATTCTAATCATCTTAATCATCCATTTTCTAATCACATTCAAATCAATTTCATCCTAATCAATCCAAGTCATCCAATCTAATCATTCCACATCATCATCGCCGTAATCCTAAGGAAACACTTGCTAAAATGGTCCTAATCCTTAATGATCTTAGTCACAAGCCCAAGGTCATACTTCGAGAAGCCTCTTCACCTAATCATGAAGATAATCCAAAACCATATATCCTCCAAGGTGGGTCAAACTTTACTCCTAGTGATGATGAGAACTTTGTAGATCTTAGTGATGATGAGGACGTTGTAGATCCTAGTGATGATGAAAACTTTGTTGAAATCTTAGGTCACCTTAATGATGCTATTGACAAGGGAAATACCACCATAGGTTTGGAATCATACACCATTCCATCTACTAGTCCTCCATCACCATCTAATAAAATTTCTATCTCAAAGCACAATAGTCCTACACTAACACCATCATCCAACTTCTCAAGCTCTAATCCATCAACCAAAGAATCCTTTAACGGTTTTCTCCAAAGACTACTAGCACGGAATAGACCATCCCCATGTCAATCACCCGTTAATGAGCTTACCAACAAACCTTTGAATGTCATGCATATTCTTCCAACTCCATCATGTTGTCCACAACCTATTGATCATAAAAATCATACCAAGCTTCTTCTAGAGCCTTCCACTTCCATTTCCACTCAAACCCAAGAGCTATGTCAAAAGAATTATA
Organism: Sequoiadendron giganteum; assembly: GCA_007115665.2. Taxonomy (NCBI): domain Eukaryota; kingdom Viridiplantae; phylum Streptophyta; class Pinopsida; order Cupressales; family Cupressaceae; genus Sequoiadendron; species Sequoiadendron giganteum. The sequence continues at coordinate 123,062,443 of CM021107.1, read as the reverse complement.
CTAAGCATGAGGAAACATTAACCTCTCATTCTAATCAAGATCTAGACCCTTCTAATGATCCCACTCATAACATACTTGGTCCTACTCAGGATGAAGCTTCCCTCTATGATCTAGATTCCACCTATGATCAAGAAGACTATGATGATCCCCTTAGCCAACTCTATGCATTCCATGGTCAAGAGCCTATCGCTTCACCTATCCATGAGAAAAAAACCTCCATTTCTCCTATAGACCCTCTACCTAGTCCTATCCATGATCCTGCATTATCCACTTGTCATGATGAGACACATGCCTCCCAAGTAAATATAGAAGATCAAACCAATAGTGTGGATCTAAATGAACATAATCAAGATCCTAATGATCCTTCCACATCCACTATAAACCCCATTTCAAATCCACCAACATGACCTATTGGTCTATCCATCTTTAGTCATGAATATTCCTCCTTAGAACAACAAAAACCTTTATCCACTTCACCTTCTTCATCTAATAATGAACTGAAGTCTAGTGTCCAAAACACACCTAGTCCCATTGTCCATCGCATGCTTCAAAACATGAACTACCAAGGTAAAGGTTTAGGCCTTCATGAACAAGGTATTTTGGAGCCAATCCATGTCAAGGTCCCTCCACACTCTTATGGCTTTGGATATACACCCCAAGGACACCAATCTAAATATGTTGGTACTTCCTCCATCCATCATAAGTTCTCTTTCCACCATAAATCCTATCATATGCCAAAAGCATATGTTGCCATCCCTCATCCATCATCCTACAAATGTCAAAAACATGTGACCGTACACCTTCCACCATAAAATTTGCCACCATTGCTTCCAACTCCTAATATCCATCCATCTAATCTACCTCCACTACTACCAACACCTAATATCCCCATTATCCAATCCCCTTATCCACCTATCCATAAATCCTCTAAAAATCCTAATCATGACCAATCAATGCACACATTGTCTAAACATGAAGCTTTCACTCATTCCACCATACCCATGGGATTCAAAAGCAAACATTTTGATGACTCTATCTATAAAAATATGAAGGGTCCCCATGCCCTAGAATACAAAAGCAAAGAACTAAAGAAAAATCCATCCAAAAAGCAATATAAGATCATACTTTCAAAAGAAAAGTCTAAAAACAAAATGGTTTGGGTACCTAAGAAAAAGGAAAACAAGTCAAATGACACATCTACATCTCAAAAATTCCAACCATCCACTTCCACCTCACATTCCCACTCTATTCAAGAATCTCATATTCCATCCCACAAGAAAAATAAAAGTCATAAAAATACTAAGTCTATGTGGGTACCTAAAGCACTTCATCACCCATCTCCTAAGAAAACATCTTCATTGCTTCCTACACCTCCTCCACATCAAAATCTTCAATGTTTATCACAATGTGTGCAACCATTGGTCATGGTTCCCTTCCATTTCAACAATTCCACATACCTCCATCTCCTCACCTTCACTCATTATCCTACATACCTCCCCATCACCTTCCTATGGTCCATGCTTTTGGCTAAGCCTTCCATTCATCTCCCCTACATAATCCACATCATAATCCACCAATCCCTCCATAATCCACATCATAATCCATCATCTACCTACTCCATCTCCCTTTCATGTCATCCCTTACCAACATCTATGAGCATAATGACATTTGACATGGTCCATGCGATGACATCCATCTCTAGTGGGACTATCATCTTTCATGGAACTAGAAACTTGAGTCCCTCCTATCCATATTCCCCTTCTCGTATCCAAAAATCATAAAAGTAAAAAAATCAAAAGAAAAGAAAAGAAAAGAGAAATCCCTTCGTCCAATGGTGAAAACCTGGTAAATAGGTGCCCTGGATAAGTACCATGATGAAAACCTGGTAAACATGTGCCCTGGATAAGTACCATGATGAAAACCTGAAAAACAGGCATCATGTGTAGGTTGATCTTCTATGTCACTTACACTTGGGGGCACTTTGTCTCATCTACACTATCTATCCTATCATGTCATTTCTTATCATATCATGTCCATCCTACCTACCATATTTATCTATCATACCCATATACTTATCATATTGAGTCCATTCATCCTCTCTTCCTCTTTTTGATCTTGATAAAAATATGGAGCAAAATGTTGAAACATGCTTTGGATATCTTTTGATATACCCCATCCTTCCAAACAAGCCTATCATTATCCTAGTGTCATAAGCTTTGTCATGAATAATCCTAAGTATTGTACCTAGAATGGGGCATGTTATTCCTATGCGACATAGTCTTTGGAGATCACATCCCTGCCCTCTTATCATGCATACATCTTGTCATTTTTTATCCATCCATATATCATGAGCCTTTTGTCCCTTATCCTATCACCCACCCTTTCATCCATCAATCACATCTATATCCTTGCACCTAGACTTGGTTTTCCCTTGTCATTGGTATCTAGCACAAAGGCTACCCAAATTGTCATCCATTGACATCTCAAAACATTTCGAAAATCCAAAAAAATCAAAACATTTTGAAAAAATCTAAAAAAAATAAATCAAAACATTTCAAAAATCCAAAAAATCA
>CM021107.1:122796158-123059770 GCA_007115665.2 Sequoiadendron giganteum | reverse complement strand
TGATGGAACATGTTGTTTCTATTCAATTCATAATGTTGTTCCAATTTAGAAACATTCAAAACATAAAATGTCAAACATTGTTTCAAATCCATCAAAACCTTCAAAACAAAATAGTTGCAAACGAAACATTCAAATCAATCGAAAAAGTTAGGAAAACTAAAATTTGATGCCATGTTATCTTGTGAGTTGGATGTCACCTATGATGGAGAAGGAATCCAATATTGAATAGGTTGGATTAGGCTTGGGGTAGGCGAGGGTTGGTTTGACTCTGAACGAGGACTCCAACTCTGAAATGGTTGGGAAATGGTAGGGCTAGGTGACAGTGTATAGGAATGCGAAAGTGAAGGGCTCCAAGACTGAAATGTTTGGCTGCTAGTTTGGGTAGGTGATGAACAATATTGGGGGCATTGTATAGACACGAAATCTATGAAGATCCTATAGCAGACAGGCAAGGGATTTAGAGGGTTGCTGAATAGCCTCTCCCTTGCAGCATTTGCTCATGCCTTCTTGAAATCCTTTTCCCTTTTTGCAGCTTCCTTTTCTCTCCTTTGCTCCTCCCTTTTTTTTATCCTTCTCCTTCTTTTGTAGCTCCTTTTCAGCCTCTATTGCTAGTCGTTGCTTTTCATTTTCAATTCTCATAAGAACCTTCACCTCCAATTTTGCAATCCTTTCTATATTGCACTCTACAAGTTGTTGCTTCTTCCTCAATTTCAGTTCTTCTAGCTCTTTTTTTCCTCTTGCTCACTTAGCAAGGCCATGTAGTCATCAACAACTAGGTGTTGGGATCCTCTTTGTAATTTGATCCCACAGTTAGCTACCTTATTAGTCTTGTCTTCACTACATGAATTGGTAGCTTCAAGAATTGTGAGATGCGTGAAGTTGGTACCCACATAGACTTAGTATTGTGACCCACAATACTAGTTTGAAATGGTTGCTCTTCTCCCACTTAATCACCTTCCCAATTAATTAAATAAAAGTCATGTTTTGGTGAACCTAAGATTTCTACAAAGTTTTCATCATCACTAAGATCTACAAAATTCTCATCGTCACTAGGAGAAAAGTTTGACCCACCTTGGAGGATATATGGTTTTGAATTATCTTCATGATTAGGTGAAGGGGCTCCTCGAAGTATGACCTTGGGCTTGTGACTGGAATTGTTAAGGATTAGGACCATTTTAACAAGTGTTTGACTAAGATTAGGGTGATGATGATGATGAAATGATTAGATTGAATGACTTGGATTGATTAGATTGAATGACTTGAGTTCATGTTCACGTCAGGTTCACCAAATGTAGTTAGGGAAAATAAGATATAAAACTAAAACAACAAGACTTAACCTCCCAACTAAGAATTGTGAGATGCGTGAAGTTGGTACCCACATAGACTTAGTATTGTGACCCACAATTCTAGTTTGAAATGGTTGCTCTCTCCCACTTAATCACCTTCCCAATTAATTAAATAAATCTCATTTATTTAATTAATTCCCCTTTCACATGTCTCAAAATAATTCAAATTAAATATTTGAATTAATCCCTCTTATTGTCACATTGCAACATGTGTCACATGACTACAACTCTTCACGTGCATAAATAATTTAAATATTTAAATTATGAGATTTCCACTCACATCCTATTTTTACCCCCATTCATTGTGTGTCATAAGCATCTTTTCTTCCAAAATAAAGAATAGAATCCCACGTATTTCCTCATATCTTAATTTTAGCCTCATGTCATAATCCACTTAATGTGCGCCATAGACACTAAAATAAAATTTTAATCCTAGCCACACATATCACAAATTTGACTTTTAATCTTGGCCATCGAATCAAATCAACCTTCTCCTATAAATCAAGCCTTTCACAGGTCATTTGGGGGATCTTCTTCTAGCATCCTTATTCTGCCAAAATTCCTCTCAATCTTTTCATCTATCTATCTATTTTTTTCTATCATATCCATCTTATCGTTATGCTACGAAAATGAGCAATCAACATATCAATAATCAAACCTTCAAAATATTGCATTCTCATGCAGGTGGAGAAGAGCAATGGAGATAAATCAATTCAAGCTTGGAGATTGGTTTGCATTTGCTTGTTATTTTGATTCTCATGCTTGCTTGTACTCTATTGTGCTAGTTAGGGTTTTGATATCTTGTTTTTCTAGTTTTATATCTTATTTTTCCTCACTAAATTTGGTGAACCCGACGTGAACCTTTGATCTAGCTTGCTTTTTGCAGGTTTTATTATTTTTTTGTTGTAGATTTACCAGTTTTTGGATGAAACCCGAGGTTTTACAAATTCCATCATATCTTTCAAATGGTTGTGTATTTCTCTCCAAGATTTTCAAAGAAGCTTAAAAATCATCTCAATAGGCTACAGTAAAAAAATTGAGAGTTTATCATGCGTTTTGTAGGTGTTATCACTATTTTATTTTATTTCATAAAATTTACTTTTTGAACGCAAATCAGTGAATTTTTCCAAACTGTTTACATTTCTAGAAAGCTCTTGCAATTTTAATAGGGGTCTTTGTTTTACAGATTTAATTTATAGCTCAAATGCAATGCGAAATAATCTGATCTTTGTTTTCTGTATGTTTTTACAAATCCACGTTTCTGAGTGCAAAACAGGGAATTTTTCTAACTTCTTTACATTTCTAGAAAGCTCTCAGAAAATTAATAGGAGTTCCTTCTTTGAGTTTTTATTTTTCAGATCAATAACATCTTCAAATAATTGAATCTAATTTGGTTATGTTAAAAACGTGTATCTGAAATTGAAATTTCTTGATCAACTTTTTGTTTTGGCTGCATTCTAATATCATTTTTTTATTTTGCAGGTGATCAAAAGGAGCTGTAGTAGCAACAATATCATTCATACACATCAGATTGGAAAACAAAAATTTTCGGGTGCACTCATTTTATTATCTTTATCTCTCATTTAATCAATCAATTCTATTTGCAAAACACTTGAATTTGGAGCTTTAAAATGAACATCTTGTTTGCATCACACTTTGAAATTGGGCTTAAAAAGAATCATTGTCTGTCATCACACATTTTGGCTTTGGGTTTTAAAAAAATAAGTGCTTGAATTGTTTTACACACATTTCAATTTTCTAAAGGAAAATTAACAATTGCTAGTGTGAATCAAATGTGTGTGTGATAAAAAACACCTCACTTGGTTTGCTTTTGTCAAACCCTTCATAGGAGGCCTGTTAGGGGATTTCATCACCCCTAGGGACAACCTCAATCAAAGTGTGAATCGAAAGACATGCTTCTTTGAGAGTTAAAATCTTATCACTCTTGGCTAAGCCCCAAAGACCTTTATACCTTTGGGAAGTGAAGGTGAAGGGTGGGTTACCCCTTTCTCCCGGCTGTGTGGCAGGATTTTTCTTTCAAATTATCCCTAGTCAACCTCGTGCATCCTAGCTTAAGACCTAATTGGCCATACCCACTTGACTAGTTCTAGGACTTGTTGATGTGTCTTCTTCAAGTGTGTGCTTAATCATCACATTCATAATTTCAAATTCAAACTTGATTATGTGTCTTGCGTGTGTGATTCATGTGTGTACATTTGTAATCATTTGTTTGAAAATTGCCATATCAAGCTATAAACACCTGCACATAAACATATCATTCTAATCATCCTAATCATCCTTTTTTCTAATCACATTCAAATCAATTTCATCCTAATCAATCCAAGTCATTCAATCTAATCATTTCATCATCATCATCATCACCCTAATCCTAGTCAAACACTTGCTAAAATGGTCCTAATCCTTAACAATTCCAGTCACAAGCCCAAGTTCATACATCGAGAAGCCCCTTCACCTAATTATGAAGATAATCCAAAACCATATATCCTCCAAGGTGGGTCAAACTTTTCTCCTAGTGATGATGAGAATTTTGTAGATCTTAGTGATGATGAAAACTTTGTAGAAATCTTAGGTCACCTTAATGATACTTTTGACAAGGGAAATACCACCATAAGTTTGGAATCATATGCCATTCCATCTACTAGTCCTCCATCACCATTTAATAAAATGCCTATTTCAAAGCATACTAGTCCTACACCAACACCACCATCTAGCTTCTCAAGCACTAATCCATCAACCAAAGAATCCTTTAACGATTTTCTCCAAAGACTACTAGCACGGAAAAGACCATCCCCATGTCAAGCACCCATTAATGAGCTTACCAATGAACCTTTGAATGTCATGCCTATTGTTCCAACTCCATCATGTGGTCCACAACCTATTGATCATAAAAATCACACCAAGCCTCTTCTAGAGCCTTCTACTTCCATTTCCACTCAAATCCAAGAGCTATGTCAAGAGCATTATCCTAAGCATGAGGAAACATTAACCTCTCATTCTAATCAAGATCTAGACCCTTCTAATGATCCCACTCATAACATACTTGGCCCTACTCAGGATGAAGCTTCCCTCTATGACCTAGATTCCACCTATGATCAAGAAGACTATGATGATCCCCTTAGCCAACTCTATGCATTCCATGGTCAAGAGTCTATCACTTCACCTATCCATGAGAAAGAAACCTCCATTTCTCCTATAGAACCCCTACCTAGTCCTATCCATGATCCCACATTATCCACTTGTCATGATGAGAAACATGCCTCCCAAGTAAATGTAGAATATCAAACCAATAGTGTGGATCTAAATGAACATAATCAAGATCCTAATGATCCTTCCACATCCACTATAAACCCCATTTCAAATCCACCAACATGTCCTATTGGTCAAACCATCTTTATTTATGAATGTTCCTCCTTAGAACAAAAACAACCTTTATCCACTTCACCTTCTTCATCTAATAATGAACTCAAGTCTAGTGTCCAAAACACACCTATTCCCATTGTCCATCACATGCTTCAAAACATGAACTACCAAGGTAAAGGTTTAGGCCTTCATGAACAAGCTATTTTGGAGCCAATCCGTGTCAAGGTCCCTCTACGCTCTTATGGCCTTGGATATACACCCCAAGGACACCAATCTAAAGATGTTGGTACTTCCTCCATCCATCATAAGTCCTCTTTCCACCATAAATCCTATCATATGCCTAAAACATATGTTGCCATCCCTCCTCCATCATCTTACAATGTCAAAAGCATGTGATCGTACATCTTCCACCATCAACTTTTCCACCATTGCTTCCAACTCCTAATAACCCTTCATCTAATCTACCTCCACTACTCCCAACACCTAATATCCCCATTATCCAATCCCCTTATCCACCTATCCATAAATCCTCTAAAAATCCTAATCATGACCAATCAATGCACACATTGTCTAAACATGAAGCTTTCACTCATTCCACAATACCCATGGGATTCAAAAGCAAAAAATTTGATGCCTCTATCTATAAATCAAAAAATATGAAGGCTCCCCATGCCCTAGAACATAAAAGCAAAGAACCAAAGAAAAATCCATCCAAAAAGCAATATAAGATCATACTTTCAAAAGAAAAGTCTAAAAACAAAATGGTTTGGGTACCTAAGAAAAAGGAAAACAAGTCAAACGAGGCATCTACATCTCAAAAATCCCAACGATCCACTTCCACCTCACATTCCCACTCTATTCAAGAATCTCATATTCCATCCCACAAGAAAAATAAAAGTCATAAAAATACTAAGTCTATGTGGGTACCTAAAGCACTTCATCACCCATCTCCTAAGAAAACATCTTCATTGCTTCCTACACCTCCTCCACATCAAAATCTTCAATGTTTATCACAATGTGTGCAACCATTGGTCATGGTTCCCTTCCATTTCACAACAATTCCACATACCTCCATCTCCTCACCCTTCACTCATTATCCTACATACCTCCCTCATCACCTTCCTATGGTCCATGCTTTTGGCTAAGCCTCCCATTCATCTCCCCTACATAATCCACATCATAATCCATCAATCCCTTCATAATCCACATCATAATCCATCATCTACCTACTCCATCTCCCTTTCATGTCATCCCTTACCAACATCTATGAGCATAATGACACTTGACATGGTCCATGCGATAACATCCATCTCTAATGGGACTATCATCTTTCATGGAACTAGAAACTTGAGTCCCTCCTATCCATATTCCCCTTCTCTTATCCAAAAATCCAAAAAGTCAAAAGAAATAAAATTAAAAAGTAAAAAAATAAAATTAAAAAAAAAAGAGTAAAGAGAAATCCCTTCATCCAACGGTGAAAACCTAGTAAACAGGCACCTTGGATAAGTACCATGATGAAAACCTGAAAAACAGGCATCATGTGTAGGTTGATCTTCTATGCCACTTACACTTGGGGGCACTTTGTCTCATCTGTACTATCTATCCTATCATGTCATTTCTTATCATATCATTTCCATCCTACCTACCATATTTATCCATCATACCCATATACTTATCATATTGAGTCCATTCATCCTCTCTTCCTCTTTTTGATCTTGATAAAAATATGGGGCAAAATGTTGAAACATGCTTTGGATATCTTTTGATATACCTCATCCTTCCAAACAAGTCTACCATTATCCTAGTGTCATAAGCTTTGTCATGAATAATCCTAAGTATTGTACCTAGAATGGGGCATGTTATTCCTATGCGACATAGTCTTTGGAGATCACATCCCTGCCCTCTTATCATGCATACATCTTGTCATTTTTTATCCATCCATATATCATGAGCCTTTTGTCCCTTATCCTATCACCCACCCTTTCATCCATCAATCACATCTATATCCTTGCACCTAGACTTGGTTTTCCCTTGTCATTGGTATCTAGCACAAAGGCTACCCAAATTGTCATCCATTGACATCTCAAAACATTTCGAAAATCCAAAAAAATCAAAACATTTTGAAAAAATCTAAAAAAAATAAATCAAAACATTTCAAAAATCCAAAAAATCAAAACATTTCAAGAATCCAAGCAATAAAATCAAACCAAATCACTTCAACGCATCAAGTCAACTTCTTCAAATCAATTTTTTCATCAAATTATCTAATCACATCGCTTCTTCTAATCAAATCCATTCTTCTTAATCAATCACATCACTTCTTCTAATCAAACCCATTCTTCTAATCAATCTAATCATTATCATCAAATCAAATCATTTCTTCATCAATCCAATCAATCAAAATCATTCCAAGTAAATTATTCCTCAATTTAATTCAACAATCATCATCCAAATCTTCAAATCAAGCATCTTCAATCCTTCCAAGCAATAATCCAAATGCAAGTCAATCCTTAATCCATACCAATGAAGCTAATCAATCTTGCCAAATTATCCAATCACATCCTTTGCTCTTGATCCTAATCTTGTTGTAAACCCAATCAATCAATCAATCATCCTTGTGTTGATCTAGGGATATATCGTTCCCCACAATGACAACACTATCATCATCATCAATCAATCAATCAATCATCCATGTGTTGATCTAGGGATATATCATTCCCTGCAATGACAACACTATCATCATCATCAATCAATCAATCAATTATCCTTGTGTTGATCTAGGGATATATCGTTCCCCACAATGACAACACTATCATCATCATCGATCAATCAATCAATCATTTGTGTGTTGATCTAGGGATATATCGTTCCCCGCAATGACAACACTATCATCATCATCAATCAATCAATCAATCATCCTCGTGTTGATCTAGGGATATATCATTCCCCGCAATGACAACACTATCATCATCATCAATCAATCAATTAATCATCGGTTTATAGCTTGACAAGGGCAATACCTTGTTTGTTTTTGTATCATTTGTGCATGCTTTCTTGTGTGTTTTATCATTTCAATTTGCATTTGCATCAAATCCGAATCACTCCCAGCTAATATTCATATCTTGTATCTAGGCAAGGTTGTATTATGTTGGGGCACGAGACACATCGTCACCTTGGTCCTTTATACCTTGGTGCATAATGTCTAGTGCTATATCAAACATATGATTGCTCACTTTATTGTAGCATAACATGTCATTTTTCTTTTTCATCTACTTCTTATCTTGTATCATTCATCTTATCCCTCCTTTATCATTTCATTCATTTCGAGAGAATATCCGTGTTTATGCAACCCGCCTATCCTCTTGAGGGGGCATCATCATCATTATCATATCCTATATCATCATCCCATTTCTTCATATATTTTGCATCATCATATTCTTCTATCATCCCTTTCCTTCATTCGTCATACTCCTCACTTCTTCAAGTGGTTGGGGCATCATTTTTTTTTTCATCTATCCATACCTTAGCTTCTTTGAAATGATGTTACTTGACATAAATTTCACCATCTCGAACATCATCTCAAAGAGGGGCAAAATGTAGACACCCAAAATTGTCCATGTCATAACATTACCTAGTCGATACATGACCTTGTAAAACATCTTGTAATATTTTACCCTAGGTCATTACATTATCCCACTTATCCCATTTATTCCACTTAATCACCTTCCTAATTAATTAAATAAATTCCCCCTTCACATGTCTCAAAATAATTCAAATTAAATATTTGAATTAATCCCTCACTTATTGTCACATTGCAACATGTGTCACATGACTACAACTCTTCACATGCATAAATGATTTAAATAATTTTATTGTTTAAATTATGAGATTCCCACTCACATCCTATTTTTACCCCCATTCATTGTGCGTCATAGGCATCTTTTCTCTCCAAATAAATAAAAGAATCTCACTTATTTCCTCACATCTTAATTTTAGCCTCATGTCATAACCCACTTAATGTGCGTCATAGACACTAAAATAAACTTTTAATCCTAGCCATACATATCACAAATTTGACTTTTAATCTTGGCCATCGAATCAAATCAGCCTTCTCCTATAAATCAAGCCTTTCACAGGTCATTTAGGGAATCTTCTTCTAGCTTCCTCACTCTGCCAAAATTTCTCTCAATCTTTTCATCTATCTATCTATTTTCTTCTATCATATTCATCTTATCGTTATGCTGCAAAAATGAGCAATCAACATATCAACATTCAACCCTTCAAAACCATGCATTCTCATGTAGGTGGAGAAGAGCAATGGAGATAAATCAATTCAAGCTTGGAGATTGGTTTGTATTTGCTTGTTATTTTGATTTTCATGCTTGTTTGTACTCTATTGTGCTAGTTAGGGTTTTGATATCTTGTTATTCTAGTTTTATATCTGATTTTCCCTACTACAGAAAGGTAATAGAAAAATGCATGTTAAATGGGAATGGTGATCTATTAATAAAAAAAAAGGAGGATTAGGCCTAAAAGACCTTATATTACAAGGCATTTCCTTGGCATCCAAATGGATCATTATAGCATTATATGGTGAGGATCCCTAGAAGGTCGTCATAAGGGAGAATATCAAAAGTGCCATCCCCAAGCAGGCTAAATCCTAGAAGCTTCTCCCCTTGTGCGATCTCCTCAGTAGTTCCCTTCTTATATCCATTGCAGGTTCAAATGTGTTCAAAACCATCTAGAAGGTTTAGGAGCATGTAAAGAATAATATCACCAATAGTCACTTCACCAAGAATAATAAAAACACAATTACGACTCACATGCCTATTTGGTGGAACTTAGAGCATAAGGGTAGGCCCCTTTCCCTAATTCAAGGATGCTCCAAAAAATGTTGGGCTCAAAAGAGAATCAAATACTTAAATAGAGATATTCTTGTAAATGGAAACCTAAAAAATTGGAATGATTTAAGCACAAAATATAACCTTCCTTGTAGCAATTGGAGAACTTATACAGTATTAAAAGAGGCATGTAAAAATTTTACTTTCCAGTTGAAATTAAAATAGATGAACTGCAATACCAAGAATTTCAGTGGAATGATGGTACTTCACTGATGAAATTAAATGCTAAATCAATGTACAACTACTTAACTGAACAATATGACATCTCATAACATGTTAACAAAGCCTTGTCTACAAATCTAACCAAAAAGTAATGGATAATTTTTTTTAAAAAGAATTGGACATAGGTGTTGGAGCAAAAAAAAGCATGCTTTAGATGGTTGTTGTTATTGCAAAACTACCATATAAAGTAGAATCTAATGGTGTAAATGTATGTAGTATATGCAGAGTGCTTGGATCAATCAAGTGCATATTATTTGATTCTATGTATGCTAAAGATATCTAGAATCTATTTTTTGGTAATCTAAATATATAGAGGAATAATAATGAGCCTAGCCCTAGAAAAATATTATTAGAATTGGATAATAAAATGAATAATGATCTTTCTTTATTTTGGGTTTTCCCATCCTCTGAAATCCTTTGGTTCATTTGGAAATCTAGGAAGGAAGACAAATATAAGGGTAATAGGAAGGAACTCTTACTGAGTTTTCTTAGGGACTCACAATTCATAATGTTGCTATGCAGGTGGTCATCACTATAGAAATAACCAAAGGAAAAATCTAGAATTTCTTGGAAAATGGTACAATCAACGTCAATCTTCAAGAAGAAAGATATGTAGGCACACATGGTAGGAGGGACACCTGAACATTGAAATCTTCCTTAAATAATTGAATGATTTCTACACTAACTCATTTGATTGCAAAATCCGATGAAAATTTCTGACAAAAGTTGTATAATCAAATGTATCGTCAGGTACTTGTGTGAAATTTTCATTTTTTTTAAATTTTATCCCCGACGTTCATCGGTATTTTGACGAACCTTATTTTTCATCTAAAATTTCGATAGACTTGCAAAGTTAAATTGTGGCCAACATAAATAAAACTAAGCTTGACTATTTATTGCAACAACATTTTGCTCGATGATTTTCTTAGGGATCAGATATAAAATTCAAGAATATATCGCCAGGTTGAGGGTAGTCATTGTCTTTTTCTAGAATTCATTTGTGAAGTCGGATTTGTACTTCCAATTTTGAAAATCATATTTGAAAGAAACATTCATCAGATTTCATTTTTAGACTTGTGCATTTTCATAATTTCATTTCCAGATTTTAGACCTGACTTCACAAATTATTTATAAGGGAATTGTTTATAACTGATGGAAAATTCTTGATGGATTTGGACAGAGATTATATTTGCAAGGTTTCAATTTTAACCCTAATGATCAATTTTCAATACATTTGGGAGCCATAACTAGATAATAATAAAGGCATAGGGATAGCTACAGAGTGAAATGGTTATCAAGATTTAGGCCTATAGGGTTGAACAAATAATTGGGAATGTTTGATAGTGGATAGTTGGAGCCATTTAACTATGATATTTTTGAAGACTACTTCATAAAGATGCATTTTTCCCTTTGCCAAATTTCAGAAATCGATTTTAGACCTTAGATGTCAGTGTCTTATAAAAGAGGTTATGGTAGATCTATTACCTGAAGTTCTTGAATTCATCTTGACTCTATACAGTTTACAAGATGAAATTTTCTCCTCATGTAGAAGTATAAGCTGCCAAATTCCTTCAGAAGTTGATACAAGAATCAAAAGATGAACCTGTCAAATTGGAAAAAAAAAAAAATGGTAAGAAGAGTTGATTTTGACATGAATGGAATGTTGTAACAGCTTTATTAATTAATACAATTTATTTAGTTATTTGACAATTTGGTGATTTGTGTGTAGATATGTCACCATATGAAACTGAGTGGAAAAGAGCACTCCTTACCTTATCAAGTAATATCCAGGTAAGATGTTATAAAAAATATTTTTTTCTTTTAGTGAAGCTGGTCAACCTACTCATGTTTTTCCATGCTTAATTTTTTCCTTTTGGATTGAGCTAAGTTTATGATAAATTTTTAACTTTCCTTGCAACTTGTGTATTACCCTCTAAAGTTTTTAACTAGTTAAAAGCTATCTCTTATAACTTAGGATATAAAAATCCTTAGTACTTTAGATTTTCCTTTATGTTAAGGGAGGCATCTGACTATTGTTTATATAATTTAACTTTATTTGAGAGTAAGAATATTTAATCTCTATGAGGTAGATTCAGACACTAAAACAAAGTATTTGATCTTATTAGGAAAAATGAAGCAAAAAACATAAAAGTGCATCATAGGATTATTTTTTCATGGTTTTCATTGTAAAGTATGCAACTTATTTCAATATTTTCTCATGGCAATAATATGACCTTCTTCTATGGACTATATAAACTCCTTTAGTGTAAATGTTGTCCTCTCCTTCCTATTATGCAAGATCATTCAAAACCTCTGCTAGTTTTTGACAATGACATATGATTGTCATATCTTTGTAAGTCTTTAATAGATATAATGGGAGATCCTTTAGAAACATCATCATCTCTGTTGAAAGTGATCCCATATCCTTTGTGATACATGTCATCTAGTAACTTGAGTATCCTTTGTTTTTTAGCTTATGCATGAGTTTATTCATTTGATTTGAATGGCCTTGCATAACACTTGAAGAAATTAATTGTGGTAGCTCCTTGAGATATTTTCCATGCACTTTTTAATACACTTGTAGATTGTCCTCTTTTAAAATTTGGTGAGATGGAAATATTTATTAGTTTACCATACTGCTATGAAGAAAATGAACCCTTGACAAAATTTATGATGTTTTAAAAGCCCTCTTAACTGCTCAGTTATTTTTATTTATGTATCTTTTAAAGTTCATCATACTACCCTATCACTGATATTATTAATTTCAATGCCCCCTTCATGGTTATGACATGGACTAATCATTGTTTTTTGAATAGTCATGACTGTGATCTCCTTTTGGGAATCTATAGGAAAGTGTCATGCCTTACTTTGAAGTCCATTTCCTTAAATATTTTATCTTTGCCCATTGCTCCTTACCTCTATAGTATCCCTGTATTGCATATACATAATAATAACAATTATGATGATAACTAGTGGACATGGGTATAACATCAAGCATCATACAAATGTAGTTTATATCTACATATATAATACCCCGAGATACTAATATTATAGCATTAATCAAATAACCATCATCAAACTATATTTGTTGACCAAATACAATGAAAAATAAAATATATTAAAATATTAAACATTGATCTTTTCTATCTACTCCACTATAAATAATAAAGACTTTAGAAATTTCCTTCCAATTTGAGTGTTGGAAGTCATCACAATAATAAAAAATATAATATTTATCTATTAATATATAAATATTATAAATAAATAAGTGTGTATTTCAATCCTTTTAAGCAATAAATTTGGGAACAGTATATTCCTTCTCTTTATAATCTACAAACATAATAAAATCTACAAATATAATAAAATCTTCTGAGAAATACCTTCAATCTGCAATATTAAATCTGCACATTTATTTGAAAATAAATCAACCTACAATCACCAGCAACCAAACAATTAAAATAAAGATTTAAAAGATCATTACATGAATATATACATATCAACTTATAAGTCTCTTAGCCTACAAGAAAACTTTGGATTTGTAATTCTTTTCCATGAAATAGAAGGAGCAAATATTTAAAGAGAATAGAGTTAGTTGTGAGTTGGTTGTTGCAATTAATAGATAGAAAAGATCATTGTTTTATATTTTACTATATTTTATTTTGCAAATAGCATTGGATAGTAAACTGGCCAATACACTGTCAAACATAATGATTGGACCCTATGAATATATAGGCTATCAATCTTTAATCAATTCACATCAGAAATCATACTGACCAATAGTATCAATGAAACTTTGATACTATTTAACAATGACTAATCTCAGTTTGATGACATTTCAAGACCAATGCATGAATATCATTTGGGCCTCATGACATTGAACATTGTTTTCATTCAGCCATGATATAATGTTCTTATAGGAAGCACAATACTAGTATGATTGAATGTATTAGAGGAAATAGGAGTTAGAGAAGATAAAAAGAGAACAAAAATATTTTAGTGTAACCTTATTATTATATAAATAAACAAAACAATAGTAAGAGTAGGAACCCCAAATATCATGTAATCATTAAGGAAGACCCTTTCATTATTCCCTTAATGGAATGAACTTTCAAGGAGGCCATCTAATGGTGTTGCCTATTGATATCCAAAGAAGGGATGTGAATAAGACTGATGACTATGCAGGCTATATTGTAGATAAAATTCATAGATCTTTTAAATTTATCGAGTCATATAATAAGTTGTTCCACTTCAAATGAAACTCTTTATTATTCCATACTATTTTATTTCTAGAATTCATTTGTGAAGTCGGATTTGTACTTCCAAGTTTCAAAATCATATTTTAAAGAAACATCTCATCAGATTTCATTTCCATATTTTGTTGTGCAAGTTCAATATCTTGATTTTAGGAGTCTAATGGTTGGAGATCATAGTAAAATCAGAATTTAATAATTTCTAGAATTAGCATTTTAAAGTGTTTTTTGGGGTCATTAACTTCATACTATCTTCTTTTTTGCAAGGGTGGTTGCATGCCAAATTTTTTTTGGTATAAAAGATCAGAATTATTAGATTTTGTTACCTGTCTATGATTAAAAATTATTGGAGTGTGAGTTTGATATTTTTGAGGATCTAAATATTCAAGCTTGGTAAAGAAAAATCATGTCAAATAATATTAGTCCAGAACAAAATGAAGAAAAATTTGCTAGATTGTGGGCTAGATTGAAAAGAAAGGGTGATGGGAAATGTTATTGCCCTTGCAATAATTGTAAGGGCTTAAAGATGAGAAGACTTTTAATCAAATAGCCGAGAAAAATTGTAGGTAGCATGGTCACATTGAAGGGGGGTATGATTATCATCCATTGGTAAGTTTTTCATTATATGTGTTTATATTGATTGAATTTGTAAATGTTTATATTGTTTTAATATTATATATATAAAATCACTTCATCATGTCATGGTTTATTTGTGTCTATCATTATTATAAAGGTGGGGCGCCCTAGGGCACATGATATGGATTATCATGGCCTAGAGAATGTAGTTTCTCAAGTGAAGGAACATGGATCTATGAATATCGAAGATGAAGTTAATGATCCTATGGAAGAAGATGATCATGTGCCAAAAAACATATTTGAAGATGATGGTACAAATACATTGATTCATGACACATTTAGTGGCACATTTGATCATGATGATCGAGATGACTTTGATGATTTTCATGATTTACCTGTACTTGAGAAGGCATATGAGCCCCTTTATGAAGGCTCCCAAACAACTCTTCTCTTTTTTGTATTGTTGATGGTAAACTTGAAGGTTATGAATGGTTTATCCAACATAGCAATCTCACAGATGTTAAGGTATGTCATATATGTCATATTTTTTCATCTATTTTAATTGTTGTTAGTTCATCACTAGTAAATAAAGGATGAAATATGTACCATTAATATTATTTATATTAACAAATTATTTTTTTGTTGTAGATTGATTGGTGAGTTTTTGTTACCACCATCAAATATTTTACCTCGCTCATACCGAGATTTATCTGGCATTATGAAATATATTGGAATGGAGTATCAAGAAATAGATGCATGTCTCAATGATCATATTATATATCATAAACAACATGAATTTGCAAGAGAATTCTTGAAATGTCATATAAGTAGATATTGAATAGATCAACTAACAAAAAAAGTGCCTCGCAAGGTTCTTCATTATATTCCCATTATTCCACGTATGCAACGATTATTTAGGTGCAAAAGCTTAGTGCAATTTATGGATTACCATGCATGGAATAGAAGTGGATATGACATTCTTCACATGATTGTAGATGGTTCTGCATTTAGGGACATGGAGTAAAAATGACCACACTTTAATGAAGAACCTTGTAATCTCAGGCTTTCATTGGCAGCAAATGGTGTCAATCCATTTGGAGAGCTGAGATCTATTTACTCTATGCGACATGTTTTTGTTATCAATAATAACATCCCTCTGTGGATGTCAATAAAGAGGGAGCACATAATGTTGGCAATGATTTTTCCTGGTATTTGTTTACATCAATTTTATTTAACGTAGTAGCATCTCATTTGTCTTATTTGTTGCATAATGACTTCTATATTTTTCATTTAATAGTCATGTACATTAATTTATATATATTGTAGTAAAATGGTTATAATAATTATGTAATGTTTATGTTCATTCAACTAGGTAAGTACCAAGTTAGAGATATGAATGTATATATTGAGCCTCTTATCGACAAGTTACTAAAGTTATGGAATGGCGTCACTATGCATGATGTATCTAGACCAATAGGATGAAGACAATTTCAATTCCATGCAATGCTTGTATGGAAAATTCATGATGCCCCATGGCTAACACATTTTTGTGGTATGTTATAACGTTTAGCTGCACTTTAACGATATTTAATTTTATGAAGTAGATATCATGCATGTTTTTTAAATATTCTATTCATTATATATAATTATAAAAATTGACATATTTAATCCAATTATATATGATCTTGCAAGTCTTCAAACAATGGAAAAATTTTCATGTCCAATTTGTGGTCCAAAGATGAAATCTCATCATTCATCAAGTTTAGGAAATCAACTGTATGATGAGTATAGGCACTTCCTCCATAGAAATCATAGGTATCAAACAACTGAAAAACATATTTTCAATGGGAAAGAAGAGACTACATCAAAACCATGAAGAATGACACCTTGCCTATGGAAGTTGGAATATAATAGAATTAATCGTCAAGGTTATACATCGGATCAAATTTTTTATCTATCATATATGATATGTTTGGAATTTATATTTTTATATCAAGTGTTGTGTTTACTCATGTTGTAATTGACAATTATTGTCATTGTTAATTTGTTTAACTTATATGCTTCATGAAGTTCATCAAGGAATTAATGGTCGGATTCCACAGGGACTGAAAAGTTATCCTGGATAATTTAGTAGGTTACCCTACTATGAGTAGCTACAAATTGTGAATTTGTTTGATACAATACATCTTGGAAAGAATATAATAGAAACATTATGGAAAATATTTGATGGAATGCATGACAAATAAAAAATTGTCAAAATTTGTAGTGACATTCAGGAAGCCAATCAATGAAATAAAAAAAATTATTCAATTAAATAGCGATGGAGACCAAATTAATATAAGTGCCCTTCCTTTGTTATTAATGAAGCATCAAAGAAATGCTATAAAATAAGTCATACAAAAAATTTGATTTCCCACAAGATTTGCTACGAACATAAACAATATCATAACAAAGAAAGGTGAATTTAGGTCAGGGATGAAAATGTGTTATTGGCATACCTTCATTAAGGTAATTATTTTGGTATATTATATATATATTTGTATACTCCATGTGTTTTTCAGTGTATTATGTTTACTACTTTTGGAAAAATAATGAAAAGATCATTTTATAATTGTTGCAGTACGTTCTATATGTATTTCTCCCAAACAACTTCGACAACAATGTCAAGAAATTTATATATGATCTTAGAAAATACATGAGATAAGTAGCGATATTTTTTCAATTCGTTGTATAGATCTTATAATTTTCATTTGTTTTACTTGTTATGCAATATATTAAAAATTTATGTTAAATCTCATTAATATATTTGTGTCTTGAATCACTTGTAGATGGCTATCATCTAAAGTAATCCATAAAGAAGATATAGATTATTGGAAGAGTATATTCGTTCTCTAATGTGTGAAATGAAAAATTTTCTACCTTTGACATTTTTCAATGCACAAGAACACTACCTCATACACCAAGTTGAGGAGATTGAATTGTGTGGACCTGTACACAGAAGGTCGATGTGGATGGTTGAGAGGCACTTGAAATTTTTGAAGGCTTTGGTTAGACAAAGAGCACATCCTGAGGGTTCTATGGTGGAGGGATACATGGTATACCATACCATGGTGTACATTATTGAATATCTTCCTAATTTTGCAGCAAAGATCCATGTAGATTGCATTTGGGATCCCAACTCCATTAACAAATTTGAAGGGGAGTACCTAATGGGGAAAGGTAGATTGAGGAAAGTGACAGGTAATTATAAGATGGTCATGGAGATTAATTAGAATACATTTTACATTTGGCTTCTATGTATATTGTACTTATTTAATTATTAATCTTCAATATACATCAATTATAAATCAAAGTCGTATACCGTGGTAATTAACTAATTATATGTTGTTTTTGAATTTAATTTGTTTTGTATACAGCTGGTCGAGAGTGGGATGCGCTAAATTTGTACGTCACAAATAATCTTGATTGGATGATGGTATAGATTGAACGATGTCAACAATCTGGGTGTGCATTAACATGGGAAGGTGTGGCTTCATTGGTTAAAGAAGCTCATCATAATGGAGATTCCAATTTTACACCCAGAGAAATTGATTTAGCATATGGTTTAAGAGATAAATAGGTACGTATAAATATATTAATCACCCATATTATTTAATAATTTTCAATTATATTGATGTATATATATGTTGAGATTTTTTTCTTTCCATACATTCAGCCAAGAATAATATTTTTATCAACTGACGATATTGCAATAATTTTTACATGTTTGACATATTGCAAGTGAAACACCACAAGGATATGTGGTGCAATGGTCATAAATTTCAAATCAAAAAGTTGGATAACACAAAGAAAACTTGTGATTCTGGGATAACTGCAGTCTTTCAGCTGACTAATGTTTGATCTAAAAATGACATACATCCAGAAGTCTCAGAAAATCGATACTATGGGATTTTGGATGATATACTTGAGAGTATATTTAATTCCTTCAAATTATTTATGTTCATCATCCTATGGTACATGCTACGATTGAATGAAAATAATCTTGAGAGAACTGTTATTAAACATGATAATGGATTTACCATGGTTAATACAAGGTCGATTGAGCGAGCTGGAAATGAGTCCTATGTTCTTCCAAGCCAATTTGAGCAAGTATTTTACTCAGAGGTTCAAGGTAAACCAGGTTGGTCATTTTTTGTTAGACATGATCCAAGAGGAAGGTCGGTAAAGTATAATGTGGTGAAAGAAGAAGATATTTAAGAACTAGAAGATGATGTAGATGATGATCAAGATCAATAGTTAGTTGATGATGTGTCTAACGAAGATGTCGAAGAGGAGGAACTAGATCATGATGATGTAGGATTTAATGTTCATGAAGATGATATCTATGTGGATTGTGACATTATCGAAACTGATAACAATGGTGATGATGATGATATGATCAATCCTTATAATGTTGAATCTGGATCGGATGATACAGACAAAGATTTGGATGAAGAAGAAGATCAATGACATTGAAATTTATGAGTTATGTGATTGTATTATCTATTCGATATTAATTTATTGATAGAATTATATTTGAATTAAATGTGGTTACATAATTAATTCATGATTTTTTTAATTTTTATGCCATTAAATAATTAATTCATGATGTTACAACTATTGTAGCTCTCCTAAAAATTTCCATATCATCATAATGAATAGTGTTTTGGGAAATTTCATGAAAGATGAGACATTGATCGTAGTAGTGAAATAATTGCAAAGTCGTTTAGATTTTTTAGACCAATCACCCTTCGCAATGTCATTTTTAGGATCATATCCAATTTGATTACTAGGACACATAAGGTAGGATTTTATTGGGTTATCTTAGATGAACATTGTGGCTTTGTGTAATGTGATCAAATTTTGGATGGGGTAGTGGTGCAGGAGCACCTACACCTCATCTTCTATGCTTAATCATGTGATGATAATTAGGGAGGTCAATAGGTTGGTTTAGGAATTTCAAGAATATTTTATTGTTAATATGGTCACTAAATACCATTATTCATGTTCTAGGTGAAGTTTTGAGTTAGGAGTGTAAGTCTTGCAATAAAGAGTTTTGTAGCCTTTTTAAGGAAAATTGGAGAATTTACATGTAAAAGGGTGCAAGCTTAGTGTCATTTCAATAATAAGGATATTATCAAGTCACTAGAAAGGTATTAGATCTGTCCTAGGAGTTTAAATACATTTGAAAGGTAAAAAAATTAAAACATTTCAATAGTGATGTTAATAACCTTGAAATTAGTGTGTTTTATGTTTCATGTGATCATAAAAGATTAAAAATTCAGTTGTAGAGGTGGTTTTTCAGTGGTTGATTTTTAAAGTCCTTTAAAAGGCATAAAGTTATCATTGTTAAGGTTGTTTATGGTTGAGGATTTAAAATACAAGCTCTTGACATTCCAAAATTTGTGTTTTTCTTCAAAATTTCTGTATTTTTCCTGTTTTGCAGCACTGTACGGTCACATACAACCATATTTTGATGTGAAATCAATTCCATCTCGTGAAGATATGTGTTAGATTTGATTTTAATCTGATTTGAGGTCTTAAGGCATTGATTTGAGTTAGAAATCTTTATTTTTTTGCATACAACTCGGTTACCCTATTTTTGAGGGTTTTGTAGTCCAAACATGATATAAAAGGGCTCTTACACTTTTTTTGATTATTTTAGCTTGTGTAAGAGGCCCCATGGATAATATTATAATTTTAGTATTCATGAATAGGGCATAGTATGATAAATAAAGAAGGTATAGTTGTTGTCCTCAAGAGTTTTGTGAAGAAAAGCATGTGAAATGAGAGGTTCAAGCCTAGGTTTCAACAAAATATGTATGGGAGATCTGATTTTATGAATTTTTATCCATGTGTAGACCTAATAGGTTGTGTATGAGTTGGTTTTGAGGTATGGGAGGTTGTGGAAGTGGGATATTAAATAAACCCTCATGATTTTGGCCTAAAACAAGGGTTTTTGGGTTTGGCAAGAATTTGGCCGTACAAGTGGAATCTTTTTATGGATTTGGAGGTTTGGAGGCTGTTAGCTCTCAAAAATGCAGATAAAAAGACCTCAAGAGGTTTCCAATAGCTTGATACGTTGTAGGGTAAAAAATAAGGCCAAATGATTTAAACCTTCTTCTCTTCAGGTGTTGCCAAACCTAGGAGGGTCTACCTTTGCAAACTGAGCAAACTTAAGTGATGTGATTTTGTTTACAACAATCTACTCACAATGGAAATATTACAGTGAACATAAATAAACCTAATAAAGTGTATGTGTAATATTACAATATGTTTAGTTAACAGATGTAAATAATAAAATGGACAAACAACTTTGCCAATTTAACTATATGTATATATAACCTTAAGTTATTTCTATTTTAACTAAAAGTACTAAAGTTATAACATAAAAATTTAATGATATTTATGATTTTAAAATTTATGATTAAATATATCTCTTAGAATCCTTTTTTTTCCAATTTTAAAATAATTCTATATTATAGAATACATTTTTTAAAATTTCAAGATGAAAATAGCAAGGAAAAATCAAACAAATATCTTTATGAAAAAAGTATATTGGCATGAAATTAAATATGATTTGTATTCCAATGTAAAAACTACAAAGAATGGAAACAATTCTTTCAAAACATAAACTATTATGTAGTAGTCAATTAAACCTAAAATTAACAAAATTATAAATATACACAGTATACAAGATTTCAATGGATGTTACAATAGATGTAAAATATATAATTGCCTTTGTTTTTCTTCAAATGCAATATCGGATTTTCAATAGTAAAATATTACATCAATATTTTCATATTAAGGAAAATAAAAATATCATGCATAACCTACTATTAGTTAAAGGAAAGAACATTATTTGGAGCAAAAATAGTTAATGTGAAGTTTTTCCTAAAACTTCAACTATTTAGATTCAAAATGAGAGATATAATCACTATGTCAAATCACATAAGAAATTTGAGATCTCTCATTAGACAATTGGTAGAATTCAAGGCTCTATTAGATGATTAAGATGCTAAGGATATTTTTTTAAATAGTTTAAAAGTACAACAATATTATTTCTATGCTTAGTCCAACAACTTCTCAAACACAAGACGATGTGATTTTGGCCCTATTAGGAGAAGAAAAAAGAACAATGGAAAATATTTAAAAGTTGATTCTCAACATGAGAATCTATTATACTCATGAGGTAATAATAATTAAAAAATAAAATGAATTTTATTGTTGTAAGAAAAAGGATCACATAGTGTGGACTTGTATAACTCGAGCCAATGATGTTCTTGAGGGAGAACTTAAAGAAAAATCAAATGATGTTAGCTTAGCCTATGTTGAGGATTATGTTGTGGATGAGGACCTCCTAGATTATCCTTTTGTTGAATATTATTATTTTAAATATACTACTTGGATTGATACTTATTTGAGCCTTCATTATTAGAGGTGGAATATTTTTATCATCTCGAGTCAGCTTCTCACTCATAGTTGGGTCTTTGTATGAGAAGCATATTTTAGTTTTTCTTTCCTTTTTTATGTTGAAATAATTGAAGAATGCATATGTTGTGAAGTTTATTTTTTGAAAATAGCTAGGGATCTGGTGAACTCAATATGTATTGTTGCCTAGATAGTTTGAGATTGTGTGGGTCTAGGAAATTATACCCTTCCAAGGGTCATGAGACAACTTGATGGAGAAATGGATTATTATCTAATAGTTTAAGGGATTTGTGATTCAAAAGTTTAGGGAGGTGGTAGTCCATGAACTCAAGAATTCAACTCAAGAGCTACACCATTCTCAAGGTTATGAGGCAACTTGATGGAGTTACACTTGGTTCATACTAGCATCGAGGAAGAGTTTGGAGTGAAAACAAGGTCAATACCAGCGTCGACGAAGAGTTTGGAGGAGTGAAAACAAGGTTAATACCAATGCCAAGGAAGAGTATGGAGGAGTGAAAACAAGTTCAATACCAACGTCGAGGACGAGGTTGAAGGCACTTAGGGAAAATTGACGACCAAGGGACAATGAGTACTCTAAGTTTGGAACCCACATTCTCTTTAACCTATAATTTTCATGCCTAGTTTCTAGAGTTCTTCCTGCACATTGGCACACCCATTCTCATAAAATGGTATAAGATAAAGATAGAAAAAATAAAATAACTTAGTCTTTCACATTTTTATGGACCAGCCTTAGGTCTTGGCAAAACTCCCATAATCTACCCACATCTTGGTTGTTGGTGGGAACATTTTATTCTTTGTTGTATGACCTACCTCAAATCTTATGTCCACAAAGTTGCTAAAAACATAAAAAAAATAAGAAAATAATTGAAGGTACAACTAAAAAGGGGTTATTTCCTTTTGGCCTCCTCCACCTCTTATATTTCGACATAGCATGGAATTAGGCTTACATAACATAAACTCAAACAAATGGAAGTTTATAGGGGAAAAGGAGCCCAATTATATGCTAGGCTAAGCTAGATCTAATGAATGGAAATAAAGGCATACAATTATTCTTTAATACCTCCACCACAAACATATGCAAGGAAAGGTCTTCTCCCTTCTTGGTAGTGATAACCTCCTCCACACAGAACCTTTAAAAATTATGAAGAGAGCAATATAATCTTTGAAAAACTCAAAGTTGATTCTCTCCTACCTAATGCAATTAGTCATTTTATCCTTACAAACATTTATAGTGATTACTAGAGGCACATAGACCAATTCTTCATAATAGAATAATTTGATTATACTTTTCCAATGATGGCATTATGAGAAAACCTTAGGTTAAATGAATAATTCCTAGCTAATTTATTTAAATCATGTCCAACTATATAAGAGAAGACCGCTACTATGTGTACTTGGATACCATGGAGAAAGGCTATGTGGGCTCTTTAATCAATCAAGGTATTGTTAAATTTTAACACCAAAAAGTTAGAATGAGGAATCTTTCATAGGATAGTGGCCAATTATGCTTCTCAACACCTAGATTAAAAAATCTTTGTCAATATCATTGCCATCACAATTAAACCTATTGTTTGAGATATAGTAATATAGGTAAAAAAATTGGCTTTCTTGATAATAGATACATTCTAGAAAATTCAATACTTGCATCAAAGATTGTTGAATGGGCCCAAAAGACTAATCATGATTCCCTTACTATTAAGTTAAAACTTTGACAAGGCATATTATTGCATCAAATGTCCTTTCATTTATAAAAGGCTCAAATCGATTTATTTTTAACCCTAAATTATTATTACACATTCATCTCTTTGTTAATGAGTGATTGCACAATAGTGTGTCCCACTTGTGGGATGAGGCAAAAAAATAATCCCAAAATTTCAAAATTACAAAATACTAGTTGAATGAAGAACCTTCATTTGAAGGTGATGTCATCATGACCTTTGAATGAAGAACCTTCATTAAAAAATGATGCCATGTCAAGACTTTCAAATGAAGGTATTTTTTATTTTAAATATTTCATGTCCA
The DNA here is from genome assembly GCA_007115665.2 of Sequoiadendron giganteum. NCBI lineage: Eukaryota > Viridiplantae > Streptophyta > Pinopsida > Cupressales > Cupressaceae > Sequoiadendron > Sequoiadendron giganteum. The sequence continues at coordinate 123,035,581 of CM021107.1, read as the reverse complement.
AAATGCTTTATAAAAAGAACCTTTGCATGAAGGACCTTCAAATCAAGACCTTAATTCAAATGTCCTTCATTAGAGGATCCTTCATATGAAGGTTCCTTTAATGCCATCCCATTATACCTCTTAGAGTTTTTATAGATATTTTTGTTTTGAGGTAAAGATTGGACCATCAATTGGTGTCAACATGACTCTACCAAGATATCCATCAAACTGATAAACCTTGACTTAACAACCACAAATTCACAAGAAAATGGCCCCTGTCAGCCCTAGGGCATCAATTCAATGCCAAGTTTCCTGCTTTAATAGACCCCTAAATTCAATGAACCTCTTTCATACCATGTTGCACACCAATCCATTGAGTTACAGTTCCAAGATAGTGGGTGGATTGGTGGATGTCATTTCTATTTAGCCCTCAAACCCTTACATGGGAAACATAGGGCAGTCCTTGTATTTGATTGTTTTCTCCCACAAAATAGTGATTTAGCACTTCAAAACAAATTAAAATGAAAGGGAACACATATATTTATCTTCACCAATGATCTCAGAACATTTCAAGCTTTTACGGATCCATACAACACAAAAGAACTTAAAAAAAATAGTAAAAACACAAAAAATTGATCCAAGAACGTGGTATTTGATATGAAATTTTGGTATCAATTCCTCCAACAATTGCAACAATGTCAATGGGATGGGAATACAATATTATATAAGTGGGATAATAAATTCATCATTTGAAGCATCAAACCAATATGTAAGGATGAAAGAAAGTGCTAACCCCTTAAACTGAAAAAGTTTCTCTTAACTTTAAGTTTGTTGGGTAGCCAATTCTTTTAAGTTATCAAATCCTACCATCATACATAATCAAAATTTTGTTGTTTCAAATGACTATGTGCACTAAATTTCACTATTTGAAGATGTTTAAACCTTGTCATAGAGAACTAGAACATTGATGCGACAACTCATCCTACCTTAAAACATACCAAAAGTCTCCTAGCAATTAGACATAGGAAGATTTAAGATGACTTAAAAAAACATTATTGTCAAAGCATAAACTTATGATGACTTAACCAGGCCTAGTACACACTCCCTCCCCATTAAACCAATTAGACATATGGAAATTAAATTTAAATTTTTTGCTATTTTTAGTCATGTAGGTGTCCAATAAACCACTTGGTGGTGTTTCCCTTCAAGTTTATTTACTTGAATGAAGAGAAAAAATCCTTTGTTTACAATTAGAGCATACATTTGAGGCCTTGGTTGTGTAACTAGTGGACCATAGTCACATTTAACACTTGTTACAAAGTTTTAGAGTTCAAACCTTAAGTAGATTTAATTTGTTATGGAAACATTTGGACGGTAGTAACATTAACTTGCAATCTATCAAGACTTGATTACCTTATAACCTGCCAAATTCTAGAGATGAAATGATAGATTAATCATAATGTCACCTTGGGATCACATCACCATGAAATAACTTCATCCAACATCCTTATGATTGTAGGTACAACCAAATAGGTATTTGTCAGATCTGTCTTCCTCAAGTGAGGGAAATTCAAGAAGAGAAGAGGAAAGTAAGACATGTAGTAGGTCTAAAAGAGGATGATCAACTAGAGGTCAAAAGATTAGAAGAAAATTTCGTAAATGCATGGAATTTTTTCTTGATGAAGGGGGGTTATGTTCTTATGATGATGAGAGCGTAGGAAACATTGAGGTGCCCTTGAGGTACAAACATCTATGAAAACAATGGGTACCCAAGGAACTTCCGCCAATAAACATTGATTTTTGTGTTAACGAGAGGATATATCTCATAGCACCATCGTCATTACATGGTTTGGGCCTATTTAGTATAGACGACATAAAGGTCTATTGTGACAAAGTTACTGAATTGATGGAATATCTCGGACCCTGTTATAGTTACAAATATTGGATGCAGCTAGTTCAATATACATAAATTTTGCATATATATGCTTTATGACCAACAAATTATATATAGCTAAAAGATAAGGATCAAAAGAAAGGAGTGGCTATGTACATTGATGTAAGGCCAAAAGCATTAGGGAATATTGCAAGATTTATAAATAGTACATGACTTGGGTCAACAAATAAGCAACCCAATTTCATATTCGAGGCGTGCGAGGGAAACCCAGTATTCGTATGTGCGATAAAATCAATAACTGCAAGGGAAGAGTTGCTAATCGATTACAATTTGAATCACTTAGATACAAACATAATTAGTATGGGGGTGGTATGTACTATATACCATTTTATCCAACCTCCAATTAATGACTCCAATATACCGTTTTATTATTATGTTTTTTTCATAAGTCTATTGGTTTCATTTCAGTAATGTTTTTCTATATTTAATTTTTGTCACAATGGGACATTGATCGTACAGGGAAGGCTTTGACCTAGAGCTCAGATCGTAATGCATCTTCAGGTGCTTCTACCCAATAGGTTTACCTCAGTGTAATTGTACAAATTAGATACAAGCAAAATGTTTTATTATTATGTTTTTTTCATAAGTTTATTGGGTTAATTTTGATAATGTTTTTAATATTCTTGTCCCAGTTGGTTTATCGGGGAAAGGAACCAACACTAGTAGAGGAGAGCATCCATAGGGAGGTGCAGTCACTATTATACGATGACGAAATCACATATTTTGTAAACCCTATGGATATGATGAGAAAAACCAAAAAAAATACAATGAAGAAATCCTTCAATTGATATTCATAGTGCCTCGAATAGATGAGATAAGAGAAAGGGTTAAAATATTGATTGAAGGAGCACAAACCTAGCAAGTAATTTTTCATGATATATTTAATTATAACATAAGTTCATTCATGGTTTTATATTTTGTAATCTTTTATGTCATGAACTAAAATATCTGTTGTTTTTATAGGATTATTTGCATCCTCGTGATGTAGTTGGCCATGATCAGGGTACTGCAGGTGGTGGCCGGGGAGTAGGGGTTGGTACAAGTGTCGATCCTGATCTTCTTGTGCATACATCACATCATCCAACCCCATCATCCGTGCCTATATTGTCGACTGAAATGTCGGCAACACATACCATGCAGGCATCCAGTAGTGCACCATCTGGTAGAAAACACATTCCAGAACATGCGTCAAGACATGTACTTGGGGATGTAGAGACCAGTAGTACTGGTGATGTTTTAGTAGCATTTCCTAGATCTTCCCCTATTACTAGTATGGGAACATTTCTGGTCACATTTGTGGTGACCAAGGATTTCATTCCCATAAAGATAGAGAAGGTCCCAGGTACTTTAAAATGTTTTAATTATTATTATATATAATCCAATTGAAATTTACTTATTGATCACTCTTTTTAGACTAATGATCCCATGATCATTTTGTGGAAAATGATGTTTTTTATAAATATCTAAGTGATATTATATTGGATCTCTTTGGGCCCACCATACGTACACGGTGGAATGCCCAAAATCAATATTTAAAATATGAGCTCATTAACGATGTAGTTGTATTGTTTGGTGATTAAAAATTCAACTGAACCAAGGTCCTTAAGAAAGTTTGTACCTATCTAAAGTATGTGAGGGACCAATATAGGTCACATTTAGAGAAGAATATAAAGTATGAGCATCCCCCCCATGATTCTAGAGAGGGAGTGGAAGGACCTAGTGTCAGATGGAAAGGAGAAGGTTGAAAAGAAAAAAGGAAAGACACCACCAAGCCAAGGAAGGTATGTGATACTATCAAAAATGTAATTATATATTGACTACTCTTTATTTGTATATAATCTAACATATTTCAAACTTTTCATAGGCTTCTTGACACATCGAAGGCAAAAAAGACAAGACTAGAAAAAAACTGGCATCAAAAACTTGGCTCTGGTGGCTATATTAAATTAGCCACACAAATTGTAAGTATCAATAAATGAAATATTCAATCCAAATAATAAATTTCATACAATTTTGGTTTAATGACACCATAGAACCAAAATTCATGATATTATGCAAAAATGTAGGGCTCTAAATTCAACAAAGTGCCCACAGAAGAGGACTTGAAGATTTCCTTCCAGCAAGGCTATGGAGCCTTGGTTGAATGCCTAAGAGTCTTGACTGGGCAAACACAATCTTCCACTACGTCTAACACATAGGTAAATAAACTCAATAAACTTTATTTAAAATTGAATACTTGTGCAATCTATTCAATATTAATTTCCACCATAAAGTAATTATGTGCCTATTTGTTTTAAATAGACAAGTAATGATAATACTACACATGACATTGGAATGCAACCAGGTGAGGGTGGAGCACAACCTGTAGATGAAGGTCATAGTTTGCATCCCGTTACTAGATGTATTCATGTGCTATACAAAATGTAGTATGGATTAATACAATGAAACATCTTTAATCTCATTTGGTGTATTAATTAATGTAACCTTTTGTGTTTCAACTTTAGAGCATGTAGAGTGTGATCAACATGTTGAACATGATCAGGCTAGACAAGATCAAGAAAATGATGTAGCCCCATCAGGTAAAGAGGACCACTCTAATGTTCTTTTAAACATATTTAATTGCAACTGGTGTATTAATTAATGTAACCTTTCGTGTTTCAACTCCAGATCAAGATTTAGAGGGTGTTCAACATGTTGAGAATGAGGCTATAAGACAAGATCAAGAACATGATGTGGCCCCATTAGGTAAAGATCACCACTCTAATGTTCTTTTAATTAATGAAATACTTGTAACAATAATAATAAAACATATCAATTTAACATTTATTTTCTATTGCAGCAGACCCCCCCTTGCAATGGTGTCCACATTGTGAGTACACGAATATGCATACATTAAGATCATGAGCAGAGATCAAAACAATTGAAGGGGGGATAGATTATTTATAAAACAATACTCCACTTCAGCTTTTTTTAGGTGCAACAAAGAAACAAAAAAAAAAGTGATTGTAATCATATTATGCCAACCATATTTCTGATAATATGTAAAAACTGAAAGAATGAATGTTATATGTTATTAATGTATGAATGAATGAATGTTATATGTTATTAATTCAAGATGAACAAATGAATGTTATATTTTATTAATAGATGAATGAATGATTAATGTTATATGATCGAGTATGGGGAATTGAGAGTGATGTGAGCGGGGGGGGGGGAAGGGACCAAATGATCTTCCACGTTTATGTGGTTGGCTCTGTTAAGTTAGGAATATTAAAATATTCTCGAAGCAAATAGAAGCTTAATATGGTAATGCACTTTTCAATATAATAAATGAATCGTTTGAAGCATCAAACCAATATGCAAACATGAAATGAAGTCCTAAATTTTTACTATGAACATTGTGTTGTGTGTGGATTTGGTTTCAAATCATTGTTTCTTTTGTTTTTAGTGGTGACATAACTCTAAAATTTGACTTTTGTGCATAATAGGTTATTAGAAAATTTGATAGCTTTGAAGGGCTTAGAGGCTCAATTGAGATACATACACATATATTTGGATCTTGTTGTTGATGGGAGGCTTCCACTTAACCATGAAATTTTGTACCATCTGCAGGTATGCAAAAATTTCTCTACTTACATTCATTCAACTTACTATAATATAATATCTGACAAAAATCTCCTTTTCATTATACTTAGATGGATTTTCATGCTATGTTCCAAAGCACATGCTTTAGAACAGACAAGAAGGATTTTGGAAAGGGTTAAGGAATTTGGATTTACACCTACCAATTGCATAGTTTACTTCATTCATCCAATATATTTCCAATGCATTTTATGATCATTAGAGTCATGTCCTATAATTATAGAACTAGTAAAATTAAAATATGTAAGTTTAAAATATGGCATTACATATATTTCTATTAATTTTTGAAATAAAATATCAAAATGCAAAAGTATTAACAAAATAATCTGCATAATTTCTAAGAGATTAGGGATTTTGTCGGTAGAGTTATCTTGAATATATTTAAGACAAAAGTAACTTATAGAGATTGAAGCAGAATATCGGTAGTCTAAAATCACTAGTCAACACATATTAGTAGTATCTAAATTCAAGAGAGCTAGGTCCACTATCCATTAGCCAGTAAAGCAAATAAAATAAATTCATAAGATTATTTTGTTCTAATAAGGTTGACTAGTTGCTTGTTTCTTTTTTATTATCAGGAATTCATCAATAGACACTTGGTTTTCCCGCCTTCTCTTGCCTCGTGGCAAGAGAGTTTCTACATAAGGTATCAAAGTAACCTTCAAGATTGACAATGGAAATGAGTACAAAGTCAGTATAACTTAATGTTAATTGAGTATGATTTGATTTTTTCAAGACCAATTTAGATTCATTTTCTACTCACACTACTTTTATTTACATTTATGTTTTGCTAATATCCATTTTCCTTTACATTCATATTCTTCTATAAATATTGTATTTACAATAATGTTTTCCTTAATTTAATCTAGGTGATAGGACCCAGTACCTGAGCATGTTTCAATAGTTGTGATATCAATGGTTTATATAGTGCCCAACCCTAATTATTTGATTCTTCGTACTGATCCAATTAATACTTTCCAGTTATTGTGATTGAATATAAGGATTTAATCTTTACGTGATTGTGATAAACTTATATTTTTGGGCTTGTCTTAGAGGTGATTATTTAGATGGGTGAGGATTGTTTCTTGTGCAATAAACATTTTTATTTTTTAATGCTAAACTTACATAGTTGAATCAAGGGGTAGAGGTTGTCCTCTTCAAATGGAATAAGAAGGAGAGTCAGAAGTGGAAGATCAATCCCATCTGTAAGTTTCGTGTGTAGCTGCATTGTATGGAATTATTTTTCTTGGGTATTACTTAAATTTAAAATTTTGATTATTTGGTAAAAGTCATGTTTCTATAGAGGGTATGGAGGCTTTATCTCACAATTCAGATTGCTTGTGTAGCTATTTTTTTCTATTCAATATGATATGTATCTCAAGGAGGATATGGATCTAGTTATCCATACCATCAACTTAATGAAGAGGAGCCTCAATGTCATGCTATTAGGATTTACTATGAAGCTAATCCAAAGTTTTTCATTAGTTCTCGAGGGCATATTGCACTGCTTTCTCTAGGAATCACACATGATCCCCATCGGGTATCTTCTTTTTGTATTCTCTAAATTTCTTAGAAGAAATCAACAACCAGTTTGTCTAAATGTGGCTCCTTTTTTACACATTAATATCTCTTTTGGAAGCAATGGATCAAAGTGGATTCATGGGGTCTTAAAGAGAAGGCTCTCAAACATGGAGATCAAGAGTGGGGCCAAGTAAAACTATTCTTAATCATGCTCATATTGTTTTATTGACTTTCTAAGAGCTAAGTATCTAGGATAACATTTTGTATTTTTCTATTATCTTTTAAATCAGACGACTACAAGTTTATTTTGTGACCTAATACAGATGTTCCTTTTAAAATTCTTGTTGAGGCATGAAATTTGTTTTCTCCAAAATAAATTTTGGGCCTCAATAAGCCTTTGAAAAGGCACATGCATATTAGGTCACAAAATCAACTCATAGCCATCCGATTAAAAAGATAATCAATGATAATAGATAAAATCCCTATTCAACGCTAAAAGATCCCTAAAATTAAATAGAAATTTATTATTAGTGGCGATATTTCCCCAAAATTCATCTGAGGTAATTCATTTGAATGAATAGTTTTTTTTTTTAAATTACATTGTTTTGTCAAAATTTTGATGAACCTCCAAAATTGTCCAATGAATTTGTAACGTCCGACAAAATTTTTGTCGTAATGACTTCCATTTTTCATCACACTTTCGTCAAACCTCCAAAAGTGTCCAACAAATTTGCAATATGTCTGACGAGACTTTCATCATAATGACTTGCCTATTTCAAGGCAAGTTTGAAAAACTTCTGTTGTTGATCTGACGCTTTGGCAAAGGCATGCCACTTGTGTTCTGGCTATGTTTCGTTGCTAGATCGATAAAAATTTCATTGATATTCAGATGAACACTAGGGCCCTTTTATGTGGCAGCAATCGACGAAGCTGAGTCGTGATTTTGACGTTTTAAAGCTAGTCGGGAAAGCGACAAAAAATTAGCAACAAAAACTATTTCAATGGTTCGTCGGTATTCTGGCAAAATATTGTCGACATTCCAACAAAAACGCATCAGAAATTGGAGTCAAATAAAGTAGTGCTAGAAAGAACTAAAAGAAGGATCTAAGAAGTACAAGGAGGTAGAAAGTACCAAAACAAATGGAGTACACAACAGTTCTAACAGATATGAGAAAACCATTGTGGATGAAAAAATAATAGTAGAGGTCCTTGTAGGTTGGAAGACATTATCAAGAAACATTAGGCCTATTGTAGGGAGAAAGTAGTAAATGTGGTTACATTTTTGTAATCTCCTAAGCTATAATTTTGTTGTAAATGATCATACAATGGTAAAAATATGTAAAATTGATGGAGTATCATAAACTGATATATGATGTAAATGTCAATACTATGATACAAGATGTAAATGTAGATATTTTTCTGATGACAGTGAACTAATAGCTCATAGAGTATCATAAACTAGTACATGATGTGAAAACGATGTAATTTTTGTTGCTTTTTCTATACCTAATACAAAAAGAACACCCTAGGATGGCTAATCCTTAGATGTAATGCCTATTAGACATAACATAATACCTCTAAGAATTATATGTATAAGTACTATGGGAATCTAGTAAATTTATTATCTTTACAAATATTCCACTTATAAAAGCATTCTATTAAATCCTATGAGCACATCATATTAAGTCCTATAAAAACTATGTAATGAACATGGGTTGACATTGATTTGAGGAGACCCAAACTCATAAAAATATTTATAAGACCTCATATATATAGAATATTTTTAAAACATTAGGATTATAAATTATGACTTGAGATTTTTCTCATGTAGTCTGAAATGGTTTTCATTTTGACAAATATTTGTGTTCCTATTTATCACTATCATTGAAGACCTACATTATTATGATACTTCATTTTTTATTTGATATAAATTGCCATGCAATGCTCCCTATTAACTTTAAGGGGAGCGTTAGAACATATTGTTGTTAGAGTTCATACCCTTCTAATATTTATATATTATTCTAATATAATGTTATAAAACCATATGGTATAAAGCATATACGATTAAATAATTAATAATCTAAAAAATATTTGATTATAAATTATTTTAGAGTTATTACTTTGAATAGGAGTGACTCATACCCTTATCACCTCCTTCATAAATGCTTTCTAACTTCACCCAAATTTCTCTAGTAGTTTTTAGATTCATAACTTTCACCAGTTCAAAATTATCAAGACCACTTAAGAGAGCATACATTTATTTACCATTTTTTCATAGGGCTTCATCTCATCATAAGTTTTCAAACCATTTTCAAGAATAGTATATCCTCTCTCAATAGACATCCAGATTTAAAAACCAAGAGAAACTAGAAAACCTTTCATCCTTATGTTCAAGAATGCATAATCTGATCCATCAAACATAGGAACATCCTTCTTGTGCACCATCCTAGATCTACCTCAAGTGGTTAAGCTTTCTTCCAAGGAACCTTGTTTTGATACCAATTGTTGAATGCAAAAGACAACTGAGAAAGGGGTATAAATCATTTGTACCTTAATACTTCAAAACACTCACAAACATTTAGATCCACATTAATTCAATTAACCTTTAATTGGTTAGAATGATAAATATCATAAAAGAAAATAACATAAACAAAACCAAATCAACACCATGCATAAGGTAACACCAGATTTACATGGAAAATGAAAGATGGGAAAAACCATAGTGAGGATTAACTCACAATATAAATTAATATCAACACCAAATACAATAGGGCTCATTACTAGAGGGCTTACTGTCCAAAAGAAGGAAAGGTTCATTACTAAAGGCTCATTGCTAGAATAGAAAACAAGGTAGAGAAGAGTGTTACAATGATAAATACATCTCAATGCAATAGAAAAGTTCACCACAACATCACCAACACCTTCACAGTCTTTCTAAATAATTGTAGATATCTTCTACTCACTACATTTAGTACTCTAACACATGAAACCTCATAGTACACTTCTTAAATTCATACCCTATAACTCTTCAATTCACATCACTCACATCATGCACATCTATATTTTTATCCCTCAACAAATCAACACTTATTTATATCATCTTCAACCTTGAAAAAATTCTCCAAGGTCGACTATGCCTCAACAGTGAAAATTAAAATTAGGTTGTCACCAAAACATTCTCATGGTGGAAAGCATTTTATAAAAACCATAACACACCTTAGCTAGGACCTAAATCCACTCATACACACCACTCCATACTTCCATAAAAATTAAAGCATCTTGATAATTAGTGTAAACACCCAAGGTTGGCCAAACCTGTGTTAACACAATTAACACTTAAGTACATGCTTCCTCAAATCCAAAGATGGATCACATACACCACATAAAATTTTAACACAATCTATAATATTCCACAAACACCCTGGAATCCAAAAAATTCCTTCGCAACAACTTTCACCTAAACCAGTACACTCAAACAACTCTTCCATACACTGCAACTCAAGAAATTGACTTTCGAAGCACCAAACCATGTACAAATTCATGTGAAGAAATATACACACACTATCAACACCCTTCCAAATCCATAAGACCTAGAACCAATCTACAGAGAAATGTGGAGCAAAGACGTTTCTCCCAAACACCTCAACAATACACATCTCACGCACTGGTGAACACAACTTCCTCTACAAAGCGATCCAACACACCAAATTTTGGATGCAACACTTTTGATCAATATATTTGAACTACACAAGAAAATAATCAACCCAAAATAAATGTAGAGCCAAACCAAAATGCTACTCTGCACCATTGTAACACACTATTTCCTCTTTTTATTCAATTTTCTCACAAGCACTTGGAAAACAAGCACCATAAACATATCATCAACATCTTTAGTACTTTCTCATCACCACAAAAAAAACTACAACATATAAACTCAACCAAACATCTATAGATAGAAGCTTATCAAAGAAACACTAGAGGTTGACACGAATATCTTACTAATGACAACATAATGCAACAAATTAAAGCATCATCAGAGACAACATCAACTCAATACCAACTACACATCCTTGTAATAAACTCCTTAAACAATTGACATCAATGAAAAAAAAAACTACACATACTTGCAATAGATTAAACATACCCTTATTGATAATAGTTGAGGTATTAATTTTTGTAGTGTAAATATTTTGGATAAAACTAAAGAAGACAAAACTTTAATTCAACCTATTGATTTTTCAATCAAAGGTTTTGATAACATGGAAACAAAGCCGCTTTGTGTGATAAAGTTACTTGTTATGGTTGGTAAGGTTTTGTTATAAACTCCCATCTATTTCAAGCCCCATGATCTTTCATATAAACTTCTCTTGAGTAGACCATGGATTCATGAGATGCAAGGTGTGCCTTCAACACTTCATCATTCAATAAAATACATATACAACACTAAGGTTTACATGATAAAATTCTATCCTAAATTTAAATATTGTTTACAAACTAAAACAAGAGTGAAGGATCCTCCTAGAACATTGACACCAACTATGAAAGTGGATCCTTTACAAGTTGAGGATAGAGATAAGTGTCTTTCATCAGTGAAAAATTTGTTGGATGATGTTTGGGGTTCATTAGATTCCATATCTACATCCATGGGGGGATACAAGATTACACAAAAATCATAAAATGAGAAAGAAATAGCACAATATAAATACAATCTATCATTAATTCATCAAAAACATCCAATTCCATAACTTCTAGCAAGGAAGAAAACAAAAATTACACATCTACATATGATGAAATTAACTATTAAAATCCACCTTATTCAGAATAAATGGAATCCATTTATGGAATAAGTTATGAGCTTTTAAAACAACTTGGATATAATGGAAAAGGATGTGGTATAAATAATAAGACATTTGTGTTCCCATAGAACCCAACATGCAAGAAACAATCAGAGGTCTTGGCTATTGTCCTTTGCAAAGAACAAAAAAAATAAAAATCCTTTCACTTAATCAATAGCATTAGTTGTTGCTCCTTGTCATATTGTAGTTGTAGTATCACACAATTCTCACTACCATCCATGAGGGTATAAACTAGGCTTTATACAATCATATTTAATTTTGCAAGGATCAACATATCATTATCAATTTGGGTCACCTTTTTCCCTACACTTGGGGAGCAGGGGGTTAGGTATCCTTGTCATAGATGCATTCCTTCTATACAGGGATCCATCTTTATCTCCTTAAAATGTTAGTGTAGCAAGTACACTAACACTTTAAGGGGGAGCATATAGTCCCCTACTCATTGTTTGCATAGGAATGGTCCCTTCTTAGTGATGATAGCATATATCTCCTAGGAAGTGTGACCTTGTTAATAAATGTGTGGATTTCTTGATCTATGTGAGTATCTCTTTTGTGGTGATATTAGGCTTGATATCCCTCAAGAGAGTGAGCTTTCTTGGTATTTGATGTTCCCCTTGGTGGTAATTTTGTGGATAGTACTCTATAAGGTGTGAATTTCTTTTTTGATGACTTTTCCTCTCTTGGTGGTTATAGCATTAGTGATGTACCCTAAGGTGTGACCTTTCATGTATTGAAAAAATCTCCTTTGTTATTTTTATAAATCATCTCTTATGGTAGTGTTGATATAACATCCCTTGATTTTTTAGCCTTATCCTATTATCATGCACCCTATGAGGTGAGTTTTATGCACCCCTAAGATGTTAAACTTAAGCATCTCTTTCTAACATGGCCACCTAGCATAACACTATTTTCTTGAAAATGGAGCCATGTGTTTCATGAGTGATGTGTCTTAACACAAATTGCTAGTCCTCATGTGATCTAAAATTTATTTGATGAATGTCATTTGGTATTTGAGATAATTTAAGGCTAAGGTCTCTTTACCTTACTGAATCAAATCCTTTAGTACTAACCTAGTGTTTGTTATGTGTCTTTTTGTGTGTTTTATTTGTGTTTACACCATTCTTACATCATGTTTGTTTTAATTTTGTCATTATCTTTATGTTCCATCGTGCCATGTGTTTTCATCATGTATGCTTCATTTATTTTAACATTTATGTTTTTGTATGTTGTCTTGCTACATATTGTACATCTGTGCTCCTTTGTGCTCATGTTGGTTTTTCATGGGATCTTGGATCCTAGGGGCTTAATCACCTCCCTTGGTCCTTAGTCATCCTATCTCTTTAACATTTGTACTAACATCTATTTCTCTACTTTAGTGCGAATCTGAGCATAGGTTCATACTCTCACTAAAGTGGGGGCTAAATGTAGCATCATAAATTTTCACACTATATTTTTCTACCCTTTAAGTTATTGGACCTAATTAAGCTCCTAATTTCAAAAATTATGCATTCAATAACTTATTTTAAATATTTTTTTACAATTTACAAGCATAAAAAAAATTCTCTCATTTAATACTTTGTCCTCGACACTTTAAAATTATAAAAATAGGGCTAGAACACTAGCACCTAGGTTGCCTATGTCCCCCTACTTTGGCTCCAAATTTGAATATGTCAATGTTAGTATTTTATTATTTGAAATTTAAATATTTAAATTTGATTGTCAAGATTTAATTTTTGGGAAATTAGAATAATAACATATAAATACCTAGTTATTGCATCATTTCAAAACATCTAGAAAAGTTATTGGCCAACTTATGATCAAAGATCAAGTCAAGAGTATCATTTCAAAGCTTTATTAGTGTAATTCAAAATCTAGCATCATGTCAAAGTGTATGTGAGTTCATATATGTTCATGTTATCATTGTTTTGTGAAGGCTAACCTTTGTTGTAGCTCTCCAAATCATTCAAGCATTCAAGAAAATCAAGCAAGTAAGATTCAAGACCCTTGAAGTGATGTGAATGACTTCAATCCTTCAAGGAAGCCATTGAAGGGTGGCGAGTTTAAAAGCTTTTTGATTTCATCATTCCTTCCTTTCATTTATGAATTTATCATTGACATTTCCATTGTTTAAGTGCAAACACTAACATGGGGTTTGAGTGAGACAAGCCCCTAAAATGGCCCAACATTTCCTCTCTTTCTGAATGTGCATATTTTAGGTTAAAGAGGATCAATAGAAGCTTCAAGACACATTATTCATTATTGCATTGAAAACCCTACGCCTTGACAACTCATGTAAAATCAATTATAGAAATATCTGAAAATGATCCAACATGTTTGTAGACGAGAAATGAAAGTACAGATCTGACATCGAAGGACTATGAAAATACATCTAAAAATTACCTATCAGGATATTGATGCCCCCAAAACCAACATCACAATAAATTAGGCTGAAATTTATATCACATGTGCATAGTGTCCTCTCCTTTCTATTTTTGGTGTCCAATTTTCTTCTATGACATCACATATTTTTTGTATTTGCATCATTAGGGAAATTAGATCATTACATTTCACTATTAAGAAATTTCTAGAACTGGTTAAGGGCCTTTTGACTCACCTTTCAGGTTGTAATTCAATCTCATATGTTTCTCAAATCCATCAAACCCCCACTACCATTCAAATATTTAATGAAACATTTAGGAAAAGTGCCTAAACCCTAAAGTGAAATCTTTGGGGTTTCACCTTTTCTATGTTTCAATAACTAGAAACAAGGATTTAAGCATCTAAATTAATATAATTTATCTATTATTGCCTCTCTTTCATTTTTTGTGTTGTGAATAATATGTTTCTTCCACATATGAATGTGCTTTTTTTATATGTTTGTATGTTTTTTTGGTTTTTAGTACAAAGCTAACTATGAATCGATATCTTTCCTTTTAGATTTTGTCAAGCCTAACCTTTATATAAGCTCATAAGAACCACACAAAACAAAATTCTATAAAATATTCTTTGGAATTCCATAAATCCTCTATTTTGTCAAAGATATGAAGAATCATTATAAATATTAGTGCATCAACCTTTTGATTTTAGCATTCCCTCTTCCTCTTTTATCTAGAAATCAATAGAATAGGTTTACTTTTCTACTTTTATCAATTACTTGAGTTGGATCATCACTTTGTACCTATTTTAAAGAGAGGAAAATTTTCATTGATCAAGAGGTTTGGCTTCATCTACAAGGTCCCACACCTTGAAGCCATGCCTATGCTTTCATTAAGCAGTTGAAATAATTCATTCAATAAAAGGTGCAGTTCATATTAACAACATCTGCATTCCTAGATATGTGGTGCCCTCCACAACTAGAAAAAATACCATTAATTAAATCTACAAGATCCTTCTCACATGTTGCATGCCACAAGTGATTTAAATGGAAACAAAGGAAAGAAAAATCAATTCTCAATATTTTCCCAAATTTTTATACTAATACAAAATAAGGCTCAAAATATTTTAGAATATGTTATTGGAGTGGGTTACTCTTGTACAATAATTTATGTGACATACATATACACATAGGTCTCACCAAATATAACATAATAACAAATTAGAATCAAATGATTATAGAAAAACAAGGTGTATGGCATATCGACCACACAATTGAAATGGAAGGCAACTATGAATATGAAGAAGATATTAACAATGAGACAAACACAATAAATAAAAAAAAATGAATGAATAAGAACTATTATCACAAATGTGACTTACTTATAATGTAAATATAAATGTACTTTAAATACTTGGTAGGCATGCTTTTGATAACAATAACATTGGGGATCAACATAGTGTAACCCCACAATTATATGACACTACAATTCAATTCATAAAAACAGACAAAAATGAGAAAATGATGAGAACATGGACATTAGGTTCAATGTCGCATAATATACACTATCACCAAAAGAAAAACTAACACATACAATAATTACAAACTAGTAAAAATATTGTTCCTTAAAGAAACCCTTAAATATGATCACTCAAGCAACTATAAGAACTACAAAAACCTATTGTCTCACCAACATAATAAATGCACTTTAAATTAAACTTCCAAAAAATTATAACCAAATACTTCTTCTAGATCCTATTTAATGCCTCAAGTTGACACACTTAGGATTACAAATTGATGAAATAACCTTTTTTTGAAATAACAATAGCGTGAAAGATGCAACAACATGTTGCATTTGCATAACAAAGTGCACACAAGTTTCATGCAATACACAATGATACAATGACAATGACAACAAGAATAACCTCCCCATTATACTAAGCAAAGTGGCACTAGCATAGGACTAAATAATTGTGGGCTTAAACCTCAAAAATGAACTTATGAGAGGGGATATGGCACCCTATATCAATGGGTTATTTTTCAGGTTAAGGATTCTAGCATGATTAGATTAAATCAAAACCAAAGAATATTATGAAGTACAAAGAAAGGATAAAACAAGAACGATTATACCAGATATCCATCGAAGCTTCCATGATTCACCTCCATAACACCTTCTAGCTTGTAGTATATGATTGTTGCCCTCAGATTTGTGTGTGTGAGCAAACGATTGTGGCCATGTCCTATGCAAGTTTTGAAGGATTTGAATGACCAAAGACTATGACAAATGAATATGCCTTATGAGAAAATAATTAAATAAGATCAATGTAAAGTAAATTATAAACATGAAATTCCTATATCAAATGAAGTGGTTTCTAAATTGAAATGGTGCACAATTTGTGAGAAAAATTGATATTTTATATAAAAAAATGTAATTTGCACGGACGGGCGAGAGTAAAAGTTGACAAAGCCTAAAAGCAGTGGACGATATTTCATGTCACAATCCCTAACTAGGGTTAGGGAAATATTGTTAAAGGAGTGTCCAAGATGTCATTTGATAAAATCAAATCGATGGTCGAGAATAATTGTGACAATTAGTCAAAAAGATAAAGATTTTAGAAAATCAAGAAGATAAGAGTTGAACTGAAAAGTAGTTTTTTGGAAAATCAAGAATTTGCTCAATTACTTGATTTTTAGAAGAAGATTACCATTTTGAATTAAATTAATTCAAAATAAGGATTTTATGTGACAATAAATAATCTTTTTCAGATTATTTACTAACATGAAGTGACAGTTAATAAAACGAAATTATTTTAAATAATTTCATTTATTTCAAATGAGAGGAATGTTAAATTGGGTAATTAAATAATTGAAGATAATCATTTAATTTAGAGGATTATGACCAATAATTAAATAAATTAATAAATTCATTAATTATGAGAATTAGTGACATATTAAACAAACAAATAAAATTCATTTATTTAATAATCAGGAAGAATAAATGAATAAAGGAAATTAAATAAAGTGATAAATTTATTTAATTGTAAGAAGACAATAGACAATTAATGACGTATTGAATAAATAAGTATAATTTATTTATTTAATAATCATGAAGAATACAATAGACATGAATTAATTAAATAATAATCAATTACTTAATTAATATTCGAATGTGGACCAAGGACATAATTAAATGTCATAACTATGCTAGGACGAAAGTGATAAAATAGAGCTTGTAGACCTAGGTCATTTTTGTGTGTCTACATTTGCCCCTCTTTGTCATAATGCATCATGTCACATTGTGGAAAAGAAAATAAGTCAAAAATATGCCCTAGTGCAAAATAAGATGAGGAAGAATGACGAGGAGGGTAGCGGTATGCCCCCTCGAGAGGACAGATGGGTTTCAAGAACATGGGTGTGCTCTTGAAATTGATGAGAAGACTAGAATATGAAGAGACAAGAAAGTTTTAGTGCAAAAGATATGGATGATGATATGGATGGAATGCCTATATGAAAATAAAAAAGGAGATACATGTTAGTTCCTAGACCAAATCCTTCAACACATTACCATAGAACTTTACTATTTATTGCTCTTAATCATCATTGGGCAGATTATTGTGATGGATAACAAACACCATGATATGACATAAATCAATGTGTGCAAGGTCGTACCATCACATAAGACAAGCAGTCGCAGACAAGGATGATCATGACTCGTACTAAGAGCGTAATTTCCCTAGTCTTTTTGTCATAACCAACTGTAAGAAGAAAAAGACAAGAAGGGCAAGCCATGAAACGTCGTTGCTTCTCCAAATCTTGTTTCTAGGACATCCTCGAGAAACTAGCAACATGATTGCCAAAAGAACAAAAATAAAGCCATTATCATGATACATCGTTGTTTTTCTAAATATCATAGTTAGGACATCATTGAGCAACTAGTAACATGAGTATCAAAAGACAAGACAAATTTCATGAGACATCGTTGTTTCTCTAAATCCTGTTGTCGGGATCTCACTGAAAAACTAGTAACATGAGGGTCAAAAGAACAAAATAAAGCCACTATCATGATACATCGTTGTTTCTCTAAATCCCATATTTAGGACATCACTGAGAAACTAGTAACATGAGTGTCAAAAGACAAGCCAAGCTCCATGAGACATTGTTGTTTCTCTAAATCTTGTTGTCGAGATCTCACTGAAAAACTAGTAACATGATGAAAATCCCAAAGACAAGTGCCAAGTGTTTGCCAAGTGTGTCTAAATACCAAATGTTTTGTTTAATAATGCCAAGATGACGAATGTCGAAGATTGCCAAATTCAAGGACACATCTTGCATAATGTTGATGTCAAGAGGATTGATCCCTAAAAGCCAAAAGGAGTCCTTCAAAATGCCAAGTGAAAGTGAAAATGCCTAGGAAGGACACACACTAAGGCATAAATGACAGAGGTTGTTCTTCAGAAGGACACATCTAAAAGAACATTGATGTCGAGAGGAATGATCCTGAGATGTTGAGAGGATCCCTCAAAATGTTAGATGGTGGTGACGATGCCTAAGAAGGACACATCTTAAGGAATAAATGACAGAGGCTATTCTTCAGAAGGGCACATCTGAAAGATAACCAAGAATGGACAGTTTGACCGGTTGTGACAATTTGACTTGTTTCGACTAAGTTTCATTGAAGTTGATTTGTGGTGACTACATGTCGATGTCGATGTGCTAGTCTGATTGTCATGTTCAATGAGTGGTTGTCATCATTAGTTTTAGGAGTTTTCCATTTTTGGAAATGACATGTCCTTACTTGAAGAATTTTGTTGTGTGTTCCAATGTAATGCTATGAACCCTAATGGACTGACCTAGTGCGGCCTCGGGGGATCATCGACAGATGGCCTTGCCTACGTCGTACACTTAGAGACCTCATAGTTCAACACGACCAACGAACTTGTCCAAAAGATAGAATTTTGAATCATAATTTTATTGTGACAAACCTAGAAAGACTGACCTAATGTCTCAAAGATTCAAAGATGAATCTTGCCTACGTAGCAAATGCATAGAGACAACGTAGTTCGGACATAGACAATAGATATTAATTGACAGAAATGATTGGATTGACAAGACAGACATTGAATTTGACTCTGTTTTTGGGATTTTGACATTGATTTGGATGTTTTTGTATTTTCTCTAGACATTTTCAATTTTTCATCTTTTTTAAGGACTTTTTCAAATTTTTAGGACTTTTTTCAGGACTTTTTACGAATTTCGGATCATGTGCAATACCCATTGCATCTACATGATAAAATTATTTCCCCTAGACAAGTCAAGTAGTATGGATGTAGGTAGATGTGGGACAAAAGGCAAGGATATGCAAGGAGTGATGTCAATTGAATGCTAACCATGGTCGAAATTGATAAGACGTATGATGAAGGTCATGAATGTGTCAAGCTATTGTGATTATGGAAAGTGGATAAGGGTAGGTTAGAGTAACAGTAGATGGCGAAGCAACGATCGACTACACATGGCACTTTTTTTCTAGGTTTTCATCATGGTACCTATCTAAAGTGCATGTTTTCTATCTTTTCACTATTGGAGGAATTCATTTCTTTTTACTATTTTTGCCATTTTTTGATTTTTTTGTATTTTTAGGTTTTTAGCCAAGCTCTCTGATGCTATGTGTAAAATTTTGCAGATGTAGGTTGTTGATGGGTTCTTTCAACTATTCTCCATCAAGTGTGGCCAACTGATAAGCTCTAGAATCAAATGCTACAATAATAATATAAGGACCAAGCCAATTAGCCTCAAACTTTCCAGGTTTTTCACGGTCAGCCTGATTTCTTGGGTTCATCATGAAGACCAAGTCACCAATTTCAAATTTTCTCACCATCACTCTTTTATTATAGATTTGACAGAGATGATGTTGATATGCCTATAAGTGATTCAAGGCATTTTTTCATCTTTCTTGTAACATATCTAACTCATGTAGGTGATACTATCTGTACTCTTCATCATCAATCATTCCTTTCAAGGATACTTAGAGAGAAGAAATTTCAACCTCGATGGGCAATATGGCCTCAGATTCGTAGACAAGCAAAAATGGAGTGGCTCCAGTAGGTGTATGAATGCTGGTACGGTAGGCCCATAAGGCAAGATTGAGTTGTAAATGCCAACATTGGCCAACGTCATTGGTGGTCTTCTTAAGAATGCAAAGATTTTTTCTATTTGATGCCTCAACTTGACTATTACTTTGTGGATAATATGGGGTGGAGAATTGATGTTGGACATGGAATCGCTCACAGAGTTCACAAATGTCCTAATTTTTGAATGGACTCCCATTATTTGTGATGATGGACTGTGGAACACCATACCGATAGATGATATAATTAAGGATAAACTTTGATATTTTCTTTCTGGTGATATAAGTGAGGGGGACGGCTTCAATCCACTTAGTAAAGTACTCAGTGGTGGTGATTATGAATTTATGTTCGTTAGAGGAGGATAGATGGATCTTTCCCACGAGGTCGAGTCCCCATTGTGCAAAGGGCCATGGAGAAGTGATCGGTCTTAGCTCTTGTGTAGGTGCATGGATTAGGTCATTGTGCACTTGGCATTTCTGACATGTTCTAACAAACTAAAGAGCATCTTTTTCTAGTGTTGGCCAATAGTATCCAAGTCTGGTGACTTTCCTAGCTAAATTTGGACCACTCAAATGAGATCCGCATATACCCTCATGTACTTCTCATAAATTTTTTTGGGCTTCATCAATGTCGAGATAGTGAAGAAGGGTGTTATCAAAGCCACAACGATATAGGGTGTCACTGACGATGGTGTGTCGAGCGGCTTTTTGGATAAAGGAATTTCTTTGGTTATTGGAAAGATTGGGTGGTAGGGTTTGGAATTTAAGATAATCATAGATGTTCTGGTACCAAGGCGAACTAGGACCAATAATTTCACAAACCATTTCTAACTCAGGGATGTCATATGCAGGCATCAACATTTGTTCCACCAAGAATTCAAATTGTGACACATTTTTGGGGATGTCTAAGAGAGATCCAATAGTAGCCATTGCATCGACTGCCTTATTTTGTGTCCTTGGGATTTGTTCAAAAGCAATCATTTTGAAATATATCATGAAGCTATCACCATTCGCTTGTAAGGGAGGAACTTTTCATCTTTTGTGTCATAATCATCATTCACTTGGTTGATAACCAACTGAGAATCCCTGAATACTAGCAATGTCTGAATTTTCCATTTAATTGCAATTTTGAGTCCTATGATCAATTCTTCATATTCTAAAATTTTATTAGTACAAGGGAAGGCGATCTAAAATTCTTTAGGAATGGAATCCTTTTGTAGGCTGAGGAACAAAATGCCAACCCCTAAGGCATGACCAATATAAGACCCGTCAAAATACAGTTTCCAAGGTAAGATAGGTTTTGCATGAAAGATAGAATCATCGAAAAAATCAGTTATCAGTGGATGAGTATCCTGGATGGGTGCATCTGCAAGCTGGTCTGCTTTTACCTACCCTTTTATTTCCTTGTGCTCAACATATTGTATTTCATATTCACTCAATATCATGACCCACTTTGCTAAATGGCCTATCAATGTTGCCTGACTTAGAAGATACTTTAATGGATCCATCTTAGCTACCAGGTGTTTTTGGTGATTCAACATGTAATGTCTAAGTTTTTGTGCTACAAAGATAACTGCCAGGCATGTGCATTCAATGGTTGTATAGTTCAATTCATATCCTATCAGTGTGCGACTGATATAGTATATAGCTCTTTCTTTTTCCTCATAGTCATTTTGTGCTAATAATTCCCCCAGTGCATTTGTAGTTGCAGAGACATACAGGATCAATGGCTTGCCTTCAATGGGCGACATCAGGACTAGTGGTGTCAATAGATATTCTTTAATTTGTTCAAAAGTTGTGTGGCATTTTTTTTTCCATACAAAGGGAATAATTTTGTGTAACAAATATTGAAATGGTTGGCACTTGTCTACCAACTATGCGATGAAGCATCAGATGGACTACAGTATGCCTTGAAGTGTTCTCAACTTGCTGATTCATTTTCATGGTGGGATTTCTAGAATTTCTTTCACTTTAGAAGGATCAACTTCTATGCATCTTCATGAAACTATATAGCCCAGAAAATTTCCCAAAGTGATCCCAACGACACATTTTTTGGGTTCAAACGAACCTTGTAATCTTCTAGTTGTCTAAAAGAAAATTCCAAGACCCTGAGATGGTCTTTTTGTGTCAAATATTTGGCCAAAATTTCACCCACATAATCCTCCATGAGGATATGCATCATTTCATGAAATATTGTTGTCATAGCGCTCTGGTATGTGGCGTCTACATTCTTTAAGCCAAAAGGCATGACACTCCAATAGTATGTTCCCCATGGGCATGTGAATGTCATTTTGTGTTGATCTTCAGTTGCAATGTGGATTTGGTTATAGCCCAAGAAACCATCCATGAGAGACATCATCTTGTACCCTATTGTGAGACCAACAATCATGTCTATATTCAGCAACGGGAAAGCACCTTTTGGGCAAGCCTTATTTAAATTTATAAAATCCATACAGATACAAATTTGTCCATTTGGCTTTGTGATAGGGACAATGTTGGATATCCAGTCGACATAGTCTATTGTTCTTACAAATCCAGCATCTAGTAACTTCTTTAATTCAACCTTTACAAGTAGTGCAATTTGTGGATGCATTTTCCATAATTTTTGTTTGACTAGCTTGATTCCTAGGGTTAGAGGAAGATGATTCAATACCAATTCTAGATCAAGGCCCATCATGTTAGCATATGACCATGCGAAGTTAACTTTCCTGTCTGTGAAAAATTGTTGAAATTTAGGTTTTCCTTCCTCTGACAATGATGCAGTCAAAAGAAGAATTTTAGGATTCTATGGCATAGCTATGTTAACTTCCATCGTGTCTTCGATAAACATAGATTATTTTTCCTATGTGATGGGAAGAAAGTCCAATCCTACATCCTTAGGCGCCTCAGAGAGATTTTCACCTTCAGATATGTCCTTTGTTTTTACTATTTTATTGTCATAAGGTGCCTTGTGGTTTTCACCCAAAGAATTTTTTTATTTTATTTTATTCTTTGTACTTTTGCGAATGGAGGATTGCATAGTCTCCCCGAAGTAAGCTGCACAATCTAGGTCAATAGATAATCCAACTTTGTGATCACCCTATAGTATGCCTTCTCGGAGCCCCATGAATTCAACTATTGCCTCATCATTCTGAAAGATATCCATCACTGGTGGTTCTTGTTGGTCCTAGTCAATCAGTTGTAGGTAAACAAGGGAAATCCCATCGTCAGTGCTAGTAATATATGGGGAAGATATAGAAAGTGTGCAAATTGAAGCCTCTAGTGTGAAGGAAAAGTTATCAATTTCAACTTCCGTGTTAGATGCAATGGGTGGACCATATTCAGATTCAGATGAGTTGAATTCATGGTCATAATAGGGGATAAAATTATCAGCATAATGACTAGTGGTTGGCATGTCAGAGGCATGTACAGTAGGTTTAGACATATTAGGTTCTTGGGTGGGCTTGGGAATGGGGCAGGATGGTTCATATGTTGCCAAAGATAATTTATGTTCTTCTGGATCCCAAGGAATACTTACCCATTCCTTATCTTTAGAATGACAGTCAATAGGATAAATGTTGTATTCTTGTTAGAATATTTCTTTAAAGGGGGGTTGGCCAGGTGCCAGGAATAGTTCATCAATATCATAGTTGCTAAGGTTTTCTTAGATCCCCATTCCCATTCATTAGAGTCAGTTTCGGTAAGGGATTCTTCGTGTGTCTCGACACTTTCTATAGTCGTTACATCCTCACTTGAAATTTCATAGGTACATCGATCGTCAGTTCTGAGTTGGTCAAACCCTAGCCCCATGTACCTTGGTCGTGCAAAAATAATAATAGGTTCTTGCTTTCCATTGTTGGCTTTTCCAAGGCCACTTGTGCCATCAAAACTTGGTGCCTTGCATACATCATAGCCTTTTCCATAGAGATGCATTAGTAGTGGAGGTAATCCTTTGGGTCTGTGTAGATCCAATTAGCTATGTCGATAATTAATTCATTACCCAAATCTCATCATAGGGTGAATATTGTCTTTGGTGGAAGATTGAAAGTTGTTTTAGGCTCGACTGCAAAACATGGTCTACCATAGACTTTAGGTGGCTTAGATATTGTGGTAATACAATAAGCCATATTCAGTATGAATTCTCCATAGCCAAGGTCTTGGAGCTTTAGGTCATTACTTGGTATTGTGGTTGAGGAGGATGGTGTGGAAGAAGGTGATGGAATGGATATGGATGATTTGGTGAGTGCAGACGGGTCAATATATTTGGAAGAGGTGGAAGTTGAGGCCTATTGATTAATGGGTATCTGGTGCTTAGCAGTGGCTCTCAGATTGGTATAGTATTTGAATGGATCATGATCTCCTAGGATATTAATTTCAATACCATCAAAAGGGAACTTCAGGCATTGGTGGTATGTGGAAGGCATGAATCCATGGGTGACCAAGTAAGATATTGTAATTTATTTCATGATCCAAGACCTAGCATGTTGTATCGATAACAAATGGTCCCACATGAATTGAAATTGTAATCACGCCTTTAGAAGCGCATTCTTCATTATCATAGGTCTTGATGACAATGATCTTGGTAGTATCCACACATGCATCAAAGAAGCCAAGAGCTTTAACCAATTTTAAAGAGAAGATGTTCAATCCTTCTCCGCCATCTACTAAGACTCATCTAACCTTAAGTTTAGGACAAAAACCTTGATATGAAGGGCGTCATTATGAGATGGTTTAGGGGAGTAATAGTCAGTGTTCAAAAATGAAATGTGGTGAGGCAAAGTCAAATAGCTGACCATGGTTTCAAAATTATTTACATCAATGTTGTTTGGGATGGAAGACTCATGCAGGACTTTATCCAAGATGGCCTTATGTGTGGGCGAAATGCGGAGCAATTCAAGAATGGATATTTGAGTGAGTGTTTTATTCAATTCCTCAATAAGGTTGAACTCTGGTTTAGAGTTTGATGGCTTGGCAAATGGACCAGGTATGGTAATTTTAGGTTGACGAGCAAAAGGACCTAAGATAGTGACCTTGTCTTTACGCATGGTGACATTACATTCTGGGTACTTTTTAATGGTAATAGTATTGACACATTTATCTTAATCAACAGTGCAAAGATTGTTAATGATGGTGCCACCAAAATAATTGTAGGCAAGACAAATGTTATTGTAGGTAGGGCGGATGTGATTGGCTTGATTATTGTTATTCTTTGGGCTAGATGAGGAGGGATTACCAGAACCATGATCCTAGAGTGGATTCTTGTGGATCGTATGATCTGAATTAGATGCAAACGGTTGACCTCCTAACTCAATGGTGCGGTTTTTAATAAGGTCTTGCACAAGATTTCGTAGCTAATGGTAAGAAGGATTTTTGTGCCCTTTGACATGATGGTAATCAAAAAATGCATTATCATCCCACCATGATGGCTTGAACTGACTAGGGTCATATGGTTTAGGGACTTCCAAAGTTATGACACCGTTTTGGATAAGTTTCTTTAAGACAATTTTTATAGGCTCACCCAAGGGAGTGTATGTGCATTTTGGATAGCATTGGAAGTTGGTGTGGGTGTGGTCACAGGTTTATTTTGATTTTTAACTCCTTTGATAGTGAGTACATGACCTGTTGCATTAATGGTTTTGGCATCGACCACACCATCATTGGTGATGTGTTTGTTCTTGACATAATACTTATTTTTGTCAATTGGAGGATTTGTGTTTGTGTTTTTAGGACCGTATTTTAGCTCTCGCTTTGCAATAAGGGATTTCTCAATCTAGACACCTTTCTCAACTAGGTCCATGAAATTTGTGCAACAATGCATCTGCATTGCATATTTTAGGGGACTTAGAACTGTTTATATGAGCATGTCAACCTTTTCCATTTCTGATATGTCAATGTGACAACGACTATATAGACTTCTCCATCTTTAGAAGAATGGGATGAATGTTTCACCAGCATCCTCTTGTGTGAGATTGCATAAGCTAGTAATAGAGGTGTCCATGTCATTGTTGTACGTGTAATTTTTTATGAATTTGCATCTAAGTTCATCCCATGTTTGGATATCCTTTTGAGTGGAGAACCATTCAAGGGTGGGACCTGCAAGACTTTTACAAAAGAGTCTCATCAAGTATGTTTGTTCATAGGTGACGTCCATACAGTTGGTCACAAATTCTTGGACATGTTTGATAGGGTTTGTCTTTCCTCTATATTTGGTAAAATTAGGCGGTCGACACATATCCCAGAGGAAATGGTAGCATCTATAAGTTTATGTCAAAGGGATATATGGATAAATCATATAACACTTCAGATTTCTTGTCGGATATTTGCATGTTTTCTATAGTCTTCTCTAGACCCATGAGCTTAGCTTGGAAGGAATCGAATATAGGGTCATTTGTGGCACCATATAGTGGATTGATTGGTACTCTATGCTTCCCCATTTCTTGTGAGTGGATTTTGGTGCATTGTTGAGGGATATGTTGTTGTGAGATGAATGATGTGTTTTTTTTTTGTGTGTTGGTACTGAAATGCTGCATTGGGGACGTGTTGATGGGTATGAATATGGGACGAATATGTTGGAATGTGTCCCCCAACCATTTGGGTTGATATTTAGGGAATATGGTGACCAAAAATATTTTGGTGTCTAATAGATGCCATAGGTTGTGAGTTTTGATTGCCTTTTCGGGGTTGTTGGAACTATCCCGAAGGGATATTCATGTTTTATCCTTGGGAGGGGTTGGTATTAAACTATGTTGACGTGTTAACGTTGGTTGTGGTCCTTGAAGAAAGAGATGTTGTTTACCTCCACCCAAATAATATAGTGAGGTACCAATGAGAGGATATGATGAGGATGCACTCATGGTGCTAGATGTAGTCGTCAATGGAGGATTTGTATGGCTTGATGTTTCCCCCAAGGAATTTACTATAGTGGTAAATAAAGGATTTGAATAACTCTCCCACATTGCGGAGGACCCAAAGGTGGCTCCAACCGATTGTGGCGATGGATAGTGTAGGCAATGCGATGGATTGTGTTCCTCCAATGGATGTAGCATTGATTGAGATGGAATTGTTTGGAATGTTGGGGGTAGCACTCATGGTCATTGTCATATTTTGCGAGGTAACATCAAAAAAGGTTTTTTTTGTATTGTTTGGATGTTGACCACTATTGGACATGTTATTCATATTGGGTACATTAGGGTCAGGAGATGGCAGTCTCAAATTATTAATGTCGAACACATGAGGTAATTGAAGGGGAAATGGGGTGGATCTAAAGACCCAACAGTGCGGAATACATTCCCTTAACACTAATACAATAGGGGAGAAGAGCATTAACAAGTTCAAATAGCTTCTAAAAAACTACATGAGATGAATAAAACCAGTAAAATAGATAACATAATTAAGCATTCACAGATTGACACAAGATATACGTGGGAAAACTTTTTTAGGTAAAAATCCCACCACACAAAGTCAACACAATTGAATTAAAGTAATAAAACAATTACATACAATGTTCAGTCTTCTCTGATCAGCTCACAACAACTCTCTCTATCATTTTTCACTGTTACAATGTTATATTCTAACATATAGATCAAAAAAAAAAAGACAATCTTAGATTTTTTGTACCTGACTTACAAAGTCATACGTTGCAATCAATATCATCTATCGGGTGCCAACCATTAGGTTCATGAATCTCTCATCCAATCACATAATTGATCTGCCCATGTTGATCTCCCTGCATCAAGCCACCTAGGTATTAATGCCATCACCCAAATCGGGTCTTGTTTGCCAACCTAAGTCATCCTACCCCTACTCTAATTACTTCTTTGGTTTCTAACAAATCATTGACTGACACTGAGCCACGTGTCCTTCATGCATTCATTGTCTCTCTTTGATTCTAAGTCCAACTCGATCAAACTGGCCCCAAGCTCATCTAAGCTGTCTAAGTCCTTACTACTCTACCACTGAGCTCGTGCGACCTGCTCGTGGTATGGTGGTGAGCTCGTCCGATCTCACACCGACCATACCCGCACTACCGCGGCACCAACCGAGCTGACCTGAGGTATAGCGGTGAGCTCATCCGAGCTCACCAATGACTTCATCGAGCCCAGCATGTCTCACCTCCAAACATCTACAGTGCTACTGCAGCCAGGTTGAGGTCTAACAGTGGTATGGCAATGACCGGTCTGTGGGACCGCTAATGGTCAAACCGCGCTACTACGGGGGCTGATAGGCCACCCCGCGGTAGTGCAGTGACCATTAGCTAGACTACTAGCAGACTTACCACGACCACCGTCGTGAGTGGATCCACCGCCCGTGGTATGGCGGTAACCATCAGACCTGACCATAGGTGGTCTCACCGCGGCCACTGCAGTGAGTGGACCCACCACCTGTGGTATGGTGGTAACCGTCGAACTTGACCGCAGGCGATATCACCGCAACCATCGTGGTGAGTGAACCCACCACCCGCGGTATGGTGGTAACCACCGAGACCACCGCCGATGGGTTCACTGTGGCCACCGCGATGAAGGTCTTTGCTGATCGTGGTAAGGCGGTAACTCTTGGACCTGTCACCATGGTACAACCAGGGGCATAAACAAGTTAGGCACAGTATGATGGTAAAGAGCAAAAAACATAAAAATTTGCCAAGACAAGAAAATAGGGCCTCCAAGCTGGAAATTGAGACACATTTTCTCAACAAGCTCCCACTTGGTGAACACTTCCAGCTCCCTCATGACTTCAAAACTTACTGACAATCATAGGCCTCAAGGCACATTGATTCTATGCACCATCTGAACTTGTCTTCACTAACCGACTTTGTCAAAGCATCTGCAATATTATTCAAGGTGTCCACCTTTTCCAGATTGACCTTGCCATCTTCAACCATATCCCTCACAAAGTGATATTGCACATCAATGTGCTTGGTTCTAGCATGAAAGGTTGGATTCTTTTCCAAACAAATGGCACTCTGACTATCACAACAGATTGAAATCTGCCCAGCATTAAATCCTGTCTGAACATAAATGCCTCAGCCAATCAAGTTCCTTACAATCATGAGTTGCAGCCATGTACTCTGCCTCTATCATGGATAAAGCGACTACATCTTGTCACTTGCTCATCCAGCTAATTGCTCCACCTTTAAGAATGAAAGTGTATCAACTGGTGGATCACTTGTCAATGTCCCCTGCCAAATCTGGATCAACATACCAATGAATGCTGAGTCTTTTTTGATGCAACCAAAGTGCCATGGTAACACAGGGCGTAGTTTGAAGTTCCCTTCAAATACTTGAACACTCTCTTCATAGCATCCCAATGCGATCTTCCCATATTTTCCATAAAACGGCTTAGAACTCCCACTGCTTGGGCAATGTATGAACTTGTACAACCCATAGCATACATTAAACTGCCAACAACACTTGCATAAGGGACATTGGTCATTTCCTCCATCTCAGTAGCAGACTTTGTATAGTCTTCAATAGATAGCTTTGTTCCCTGCATGATAAGAACAACTAGCTACTTGCAATCATCCATGCTAAACCTCTCCAGAACTATTTTCACATACTTACTTTGACTGATCCAAAGCTTTCTACTTGTTATGTCTTTAGTTATCTCCATTCCAAGAATGTACCTAGTTGTAGCAAGATCGTTTTTGAAATTTGCAGACAACTGAGATTTAAGATCAGAAATCATAGACTTGTTATTCCCAATGAATAGCATATCATCCATGTATAGGTTAATAACAAGCACACGATCATTCTCAGATTTATAATAAATGCAATGATCAGATTTTGATCTCACAAATCCAATTGACAACACAAACATGTCAAATTTTGGGTACCACATTCTAGGAGATTGCTTTAAGCCATGGAGATATTTATTTAACTTACAAACCAGATTTTGTTTAACTCTTTCAACAAAATGCTCATGCTGGGACATGTAGATTTCTTCTTCTAGGTCACCATGGAGAAAATTTGTCTTCACATCCATCTATTCAATTTAAAAATCATACACAACTGCCAATGACAATAAAAATGTGATGGATATTAGCTTTGCTACAGGGGAAAAAATCTCTCCATAGTCAATTCCCTCAATTTGAGAAAATCCCTTTGCAACCAACCTTGCCTTATACTTCTCAACGCTGCCATCAAGGCCTGTTTTATTTTTCAATGTCCACTTACAACCAACAGGCTTTCGCCCTTTAGGCAATGGTGCCAAATTCCAGGTTTCATTCTTTTTCAAAGAATCCATCTCTTCATTCATGGCTTGTAGCCAAGAATTCGAATCAGCCATGTTGATTGCTTCTTTCACAGTCCTAGGCTCATCAGTGATGGTAATTAAAGCATAGGCACAGTTCGAATTTAACAGTGAGAAACCACACCTTTTAGGTTTCCTTTTTTCTCGTGTAGATCAAGTCTTATAGGTTGAGGTTGTTCTTTATCATTAGAACGTCTAGAGATGCTTGAGCTCTCCTCAGTCTCAGGTACACCATGCAACTCTTCCCTTTCTAGAGTTTGGGGAATCTCAACTACATCCTTCTTCTTGTCACTCTAATCTGTCTCAAGTTGTTGATCACTTACTGCAAGTTTTATCTCATGAAATATCACGGTTCTACTATACAAAACCTTCTCAGTAATAGGGTTCCAAATCTTGTATCCTTTCACACCAACTCCATAGCTAATGAGAATACATTTGACAACCTTGTTATCCAATTTAGATCTCTTTTCATTTGGCACATAAACATATGCCTCATATCCAAACATATGGACATGCCTCAGAGAGGGCTTCTTACCAGACCATGCTTCCAAAGGCGTCTTGTCAACAAGAGCAGAGCAAGGAGATCTATTTATTAGATAACATGTTGTAGCCACAACCTCAGCCCAGAACTTCTACTCCAGACCAGCACCACTCAACATACTCCTTGCCTTTTCCATCAGCATCCTGTTCAACCTTTCAACAATTCCATTTTTCTATAGATTGTAAGGCATTGTCTTATGCCTTTTAATTCCATGATCAGTTCAATACCTTTCAAAATCTATAGAAAAAAATTCACCGCCATTGTCTATCCTCTAACATTTAATTTTTCTTCCAGTTTGATTATCTACCAAAGATTTAAATTCTTTAAACTAACTCAACACTTCTGATATACTTTTAAGAAAGTATACAAATTCCCTTCTCGAACAGTCATCAATAAAAGAACCATAATATCTAGACTTCGATAACGAAGGGAAATTAACTGGACCAAACACATTAGAATGAACATAATCCAGTATACCGGAAGATTTATGAGGACTAGTATAAAATGAAACATGGTGTTTTTTTCCATAGATACAATGTTCACAAAAATTGAACTCAAGGTTACAATCATCAAGCCCTTCTACAAGGTTTTTATTCTTCAAGGTTTTTAAACCTTTCTCACCAATGTGACCAAGTCTATGATGTCATAGCATAGTCTTCTCAGCTGGGAGTTTTACCTCCAAAGCATTTGATGACAAAGAAGTGTCTTCATCTTTCTCTATAGGATCAGCATTGCATGACTTTACAGAGGCACTGTAACAAATAATAGCACGTGTATCCAGCTTATACAGAGTGCTAGTACAAACATCCTTAGCCAGCACCATTGCACCTCTAGCCATTTTACATCCCTTACTTGAAAAAGAAACTTCTACACCATCATCATTTAACTTACTGTCAGAAAGAAGATTTCAAGCCAGACCTAGTATGTGAAGTACGCCACCAATACATTTGACTCTTTCATTAGGAAACTGAATTCTGACTCTTCCTCTACCAACTATCTCCAACATTGAATCACTTGCCAGGTACACATTTCCACCATCATACTCCTCATATTTAGAGAACCATTCTCTATTGGACGTCATGTGAAAGGATGCACTTGAGTCAACCAGCCAGACATCATCTGATGCCTGAGTTGTCAAGGATGCAATGAAGGTGTCTACATCACTTTGAAAAGATTCATTGTCAAAATTATTATTCTTCTTCTTCTCCTTGCAGTCCTTCCGGATGTGATCAGGTTTCCCACAGTTCTAGCATCTCACCTTGAACTTTTTACTAGGAGACATTGATCTCCCTGTAGATTTGGATTTTGACTTCTTGTATTTCTTCTTGCCTTTCACCTTTAGTCTACCTCAAACAACAAGAGCCTCTTTGGCCATCTCAGAAGACTTCCTCTGCATCTCTTTAGATAATAATGAGGCAAAAATGTCTTCCATCTTGAAAGCAGTGGTGATGCTTCCAATGGCCATCACAAGATGATCCTAACTGTCAGGTAATGAACATAACAGGAGCATGCAACGATCTTCCTCCTTAGTCATTACACCTACAAAAGCTAGCTGAGTAACACTCATATTAAATGAGTTCAGATGGTCTACAACATATGCACCTTCTTCCATTTTCAAGGAGTACAACTTCTTCCTCAGGAATAACTTATTTACCAAATACTTTCCCTAATAAATATCACAAAGTTTCTTCCGCAATGAAGCTACAGACTACTCCTCATGGACATTCAAGAGTACAAAATCTGCTAGACTCAATCTTATCAGATCTCTTGTTTTTCTATCAGCAAGATCCCAATCCTCTTGCTTCATACTTTGTGGCTTAGTACTAGACACTGCTAACCAGAGGTCTCTATCCACCAGAAAGTCTTCCACTTTGAGTTTCCATAACTCAAAGTTATTGCCATTAAAATTTTCAATATCTACTCTACCTGGTGTACTCGCCATATCAAACAAAAAAAAAATTAACAATGCAATACTTCGATTGAAACAGTATTAGCACAAAAAATTGTGCTTTCTCTCAAGAATAACACATTGGGCCAGACTCTGATACCACTTGTAGGGAAAACGGGGTGGATCTAAAGACCCAACAGTGCATAATACACTCCCTTAACACTAATACAATAGGGGAGAAGAGCATTAATAGGTTCAAATAGCTTCAAAAAACTACATGAGATGGATACAACTAGTAAAATAGATAACAGAATTAAGCATTCATAGATTGACACAAGATACAAGTGGGAAAACCTTTTCAGGTAAAAAACCCACCACACAAAGTCAAGACAATTGTATTCCAGTAATAAAATAATTATGTACAATGTTCAGTCTTCTCTGATTATCTCACGACAGCTCTCTCTATCATTTCTCATTGTTACAATGTTATCTTCTAATATACAATTAAAAAAAAAATACAATCTTACATTTGTTGTACCCGACTTACAAAGTCATATGTTCCAATCAATGTCATCGATCAGGTGTCGACCATCAGGTTCATGAATATCTCGTCCAATCACGCAATCCATATGCCCATGCTGATCACCCTGCATTGAGCCACCCAGGCATTAATGCCATCACCCAAATCAGGTCTTGTTCGCCAACCTAAGTCAGCTTGCACCTGCTGCAATTACTTCTTTGGTTTCTAACCAATCATTGACTGACACTGAGCCATGTTTCCTTCCTGTATTTGTTGTCACTCTTTGACTCCGAGTCCAACTCGGTCAAACTAGCCTCAAGCTCATTTGAGCTCTCTAAGTCCTTACCACTCTATCGCTGAGCTCATTCGACCTACTCGCAGTATGGTAGTGAGCTCATCCGAGCTCACCTCGACCATACCCTCGCTACCATGGCACCAACTGAGCCGACCTGTGGTATAGCGGTGAGCTCATTTGATCTCATCGATGACTTCACTGAGCCTAGCATGTCTCGCCTACAAACATCCACCATGCAACCGTAGCCAGGTTGAGGTCTAACCGCAGTATGGTGGTGACCAGTTTGTGGGACCTCTGACGGTCAAACCACACTACCGTAGGGGCCAACAGGCCACCCCGTGGTAGTGCAGTGACCATCAGCCAGACCGTTGGTGGTCTTATTGTGGCCATCGCGATGAGTGGATCCACCACCCGTGGTTTGGTAGTAACTGCCAAACCTGACTACAGGAGGTCTCACCGTGGCCACCATGGTGAGTGGACCCACCACCCCTAGTATGGCGGTAACCGTCAGACCCGACTGCAGGTGGTCTCACCACAACCACCATGGTGAGTGGACCCACCGCTTGGGGTATGGCGATAACTATCGAGACCACTACCGATGGCTTCACTGTAGCCACCATGGTGAAGGTCTTTGGTGACCACAGTAAGGCGGTAACCACCAGGGGCAAAAACAAGTTAGGCACAGTATGGCGGTAAAGGGAAGAAAACACAAAAATTCACCAAGGCAAGAAAACAAGGCCTTCAAGTTGGAAGTTGAGACACATTTTCTCAATAGTAATTTAGCTTCTTGACTTAAAATTATGGCTAGATATTTTTCTCTGTCATATATAAGACCATTTGTTCTATGAAGTAGGCTGCCTCTAGATTTTGTGTTACTTCCTCTAGGTTTTCCTCAAGTAGTTTTCCATATTCATCCTTATGTAACAATGATTCAAAAGCATTCTTTTATGAGGATGGTATGATCATAAGTGATTGAGTAATTGTGTTGCTAAATGGGTCTTCAAAAGTCCAATTTGGGTCGTAAGTATGATTGGTGACATTGGAATGAGAATCTTGTCCAAGGTTTTCCATTTGTCTTTTCTTTCTTTGGAGTCTAGTTTCCACCATAAAAGGGAATTTCTCAAATGAGAGTGATGAAAATGACAACTAAATGCAAGGATGACACTAGCCTATATTTTGTAATTTTGGATAAAGGATGACAATACAAGACTATGTTTTTGGATTTTCGATAAAAGGATGTGAATGCAAGAC
This sequence comes from Sequoiadendron giganteum, assembly GCA_007115665.2. NCBI lineage: Eukaryota > Viridiplantae > Streptophyta > Pinopsida > Cupressales > Cupressaceae > Sequoiadendron > Sequoiadendron giganteum. Next base: position 123,000,412 of record CM021107.1, on the reverse strand, counting down.
TTATGTTTTCTAAGGAACTGATTGATGCAAGATGACAAGGTTGTTAAAGCCAAAGTAATCAAATGTGGACTAAGATGATAATGTTGATGAAAGATTAAGATGATTAATGCAAAGTCTAGGTTCAAAATGAGGACTAGAGGTGGACAATGCAAAGTCTAAGTTTAAAATGAGGACTAAGTTTGGACAATATTTGGAGAAAGGTTTGCCTAACCACTCTAAGCATGACTTTTGTCTCAATTTTGGTTATCAAAAGGGACTTGCTAAAGGGACTAAATGACAAGGTCAAAATGATGAGTGAGTTTGCCTAACTTGACTATTGAGTTGGAGGTTCTCACAAAAAGGACAATGACCGAAAAGAGGAATAATGACTAAGTCCCAAGATAACCTAGTGTTGAAAACAGTAGTTTTTGCAAAATGTGGAGATTTTTCCTAATCCAAAGTTTGTCAAGATGAAACCTAAGGACAAATTTATGCTAAAAATGATGATTATGATACCTAAGGAATGCAACCAAAATCTGGAAATTTTAAACCTATGCTTAAAATGCAAGCTAATGAATTTAAATTATGGATGTTTCAAGCAATTTCAATTCTAGTTTCTGATAGAGACTTTCTAAAAAAGATGTTTGACAGTAGACTAAGATGTCTGGACTTGAATTTTGGTCTGAGATAGTTTTTAGTTTTATGTCAGGTGGTTGCATCACTAAAAGTAGCAAATGCGTTGTGGCTTTGTAAATGTCAAATGCGGTGTTGTTTTGCAAATGTGGCTCTGTATTACAGATGTGGCTTTACAGAAGGAAAATGTGTTTCAAGATAAGCGAATGCAGTTTTCTTTAGTTTATTACAGATGTGACTTAGCTGATCAGGTGTGACTCAGAATTTGGACTTTGTAAACCTTAGCCCATTGATAGACAGTTGTGGTTTTTTTATTTGAGAGATGTGGCTCACATATACAAATGTGACTCGTAAAATAATAGTTATGGATTTGAAAGTAGACTCTATGAAAGCTATAAACTGTTGACAGACACATGCGGCATTTTTTTGACAGCTGTGGGTCACAAATACATATGCAGCTCAAAAATAACAGTTGTGGTTTTCTAAAGATGGTGTTTCGACTAACTCTATTTTGATGATCAAGTTGTTTGAAAAATACAACAAAAACAATCACAGAATACAATGTGTGTTCAGCTTGATGTGACAGATTTGTTTAAATCAGAAAACAATTACACCCTAGGTTTTGTTCGACAATATTTATTGAGTTCTTACTTGGATAAATCTAGCTATGCATATTCAAGGCAGATGACTAGTAGCTTGACCCCACTGGCTCCCCTCCACGGTACTCAATTATATGAGCCAGCCAAGCTACTATACCCATGAAACTCCCATGACATACATCTCATCTCCACACATGAACCATAAATATGTAAGATGGATTCACACGTCTAAACTTGCTACACCAGCAAATAGAAAGGATTTCGGAAAAACTACAACAAATGGCTTTTTAATTCGAGCACATGTTCAGAAGAGTCATGTGAGAGGCAATATCATCCCAATTTGTAGAGGTTACGCTCTGTAGGTTTTGATGCACCACAAGGGTATTGGGGAGTCAAGTGTTGGTCCATAGGGATCCTTGTAATATTGAGCTTTCCTCAAGTATTAAAATTTGTGTACCTGTTGGGAGTCGTTGGCGATAAGCGCATAACCAGTTTTGAGTTGTCTTGGGGTGAGTACTTTTTCCGACCAAGACAGGCCCAAGTTCTAGAGTCAGTAATTGTTTCTCTCGCACCCAGGATTGCATAAATGTGCAAGGGGAGAGGATACTTTGATATATCTAATCGGGGTTCTAGACTAACATGAACAGACACAAAAGACACTGGTAAATGTTTAAACCCAAATAACAATTTTTTATCTACCAAACATAAATCTTTTCAAAACAAATCAATGTCTTCATAAGGTCCTGTATGCAAATGATTAGTAGTTTCGATTGTCTTCAAATTTCGTCCTGTAGAAAATAAGTTTGTTTTGGGTTTTCTCTTTCATCTTCTATGCTTCGTCCTACAAAAACTAAGTTATCCCCCTAAACATAGCTGCAAACAAAACATTAGCGAAAATGAAACAAGACAAAAATGAAAAAATTAAAATGTGAAAGTACGAAAGTTAATGAAAAAATGGAAAATCACATTACCAGGCATATGCACCTTTTAAACCCACAGATACATCATGATTTTGATAGGCAGATGCGGCTCAACATTGACAGTCGGATGCAGTGCAGAACGTTGATAGTCGGATGTGTCGTAGGATGTAGCAGATGTGGTTTGCTAGAACATATGGGTCATTTCTTCAAGAAATTGCAGTTTTTCGTACCTATACCTACAAAAAAACCAAAAATCGTACGAAAACTACAAAAAAAAAAAATGTGTCAGGCTCACCAATGAATCTATGGGTTATTTTCAGGTTAAGGATTTTAGCATGATTAGATTAAATAAAACCCAAAGAAGATTATGAAGCACAAAGAAAGCATAAAATAAGAACAATTATACGGGATATCCATCGAAGATTCCATGATTCACCTCCATAACACCTCCTAGCTTGCAGCGTATGATTGTTGCCCTCAGATTTGTGTGTGTGAGGAAACGATTGTGACCATGTCCTATGCAAGTTTTGAAGGATTTGAATGACCAAAGACTATCAAAAATGAATATGCCTTATGAGAAAATAATTAAATAAGCTCAATGCAAATTAAATTCTAAACATGAAATGCCTATATTAAATGAAGTGCTTTCTAAATTGAAGTGGTGCCCAATTTGTGAGCAAAATTGACATTTTATAAAAAAATGTTATTTTGCATGGACGAACAAGATTAAAAGTTGACAAAGCCTAAAATCAGTGGACAAGATTTCATGTGACAATCCCTAATTAGGGTTAGGGCAAGATTGTTAAAGGAGTGGCCAATATGTCATTTGATAAAATCAAATCGGCAGTCGAGAATAAATGTGATAATTAGTCAAAAAGATAAAGATTTTAGAAAATCAAGAAGATAAGAATTGAACTGAATTTTTTTTTTTTTGGAAAATCAAGAATTTTCTCAATTACTTGATTTTTAGAAGAAGATTACCATTTTGAATTAATTTAATTCAAAATAAGGACTTTGTGACAATAAATAATCTTTTTCAGATTATTCACTAACATGAAGTGACAGTTAATAAAACAAAATTATTTTAAATAATTTCATTTATTCCAAATGAGAAGAATGTTAAATTAGGTAATTAAATAATTGAAGATAATCATTTAATTTAGAGGATTATGACCAATAATTAAATAAATTAATAAATTCATTTAATTATGAGAATTAGTGACATATTAAATAAACAAATAAATTTATTGATTTAATAATCGGGAAGAATAAATGAATAAAGGAAATTAAATTAATTAATAAATTTATTTAATTTTAAGAAGAAAATAGACGATTAATGACGCATTGAATAAATAAATATAATTTATTTATTTAATAATCATGAAGAATACAATGGACATGAATTAATTAAATAATAATGAACTACTTAATTAATAGTTGAGTGTAGACCAAGGACATAATTAAATGTCATAATTATGCTAGGACAAAAGTGGTAAAATAGAGCTTGTAGGCCTAGGTCATTTTTTGTGTCTACACACCCAAATGATGATCAAGAACTAACCCACAATTGTGTTCTCTCACAATGTGACACAATGGTAGGATGAGGGAATAATCAACCTCCAATCCACACCAATACATACTAATAACACTTACAACACCCACAAAAACCTACACAAATGGTGGAACAAAGGAGTTAATACCACTAAAATAGATCATGCAACTATCAATTTCTAAATAAGGACCAGGACAAGGGTAAATTCACCTCCAATCCACTCAACAAAAACCTAAATAAACACCTAAACACTAGGGGAAAATTTCACAAGAGGTTGGCTAACTAGGAGGAACAAACTCTCCACCAACTAGAATGAGAATGAATCGAATCTAAGCAATGACACCCTTCCTAAAGAAATTCATAAAAAAGGATCTATGAAATTATTTTATGAAACAATAACCTAGGAAGACTTCCAAGGCCAAAGGAAACAACTATTCTATACAAAGTTTCCTCGAGAAATGGCCAGAAGACCACGAAAATTAGGAAACAAAAAAATAGGGCACAAGAGGACACTAATTCCCAAAGGGGACACTAGCACCTAGATAGGACACTGGCATGAGTTATCAAGTGTTCAAGTCTATTTCTAGAGTTCCAATCTAGTTTTGGAATCCTTCACTAGTGTTGGAGTCCCTATTAGGTATTGTAGTACTATTCTAACACTGTAGTACAAGGAAGAATCTATAATGAAAGAAAATCATTGAAAAATGTGTAAAAATTTGAGGAACCAAAAAATTCCTAAACACTTGATCTCACCTCACACAAGGCCATAGAGGAGAACACTCCCAAGGACTAGGCAAACAACAAGAGACTCCCACACAAGACCAACCATGCAAGGGATAAAGGGAAAGGTATTCCATACTTATTGACCCTATGAATACCAATGGAAGAACCCGAAACAACCCCCTCATTAAGGTAGTTCTCAATAATACACTACACAAAATACTCCTAGAGATTTAATCATCAATTACATGATCTAAAAACCAAAATTTTATTTTAAAATTAAATAAAAAATGCTTTATGTTAATTTTATCCAAAAAAAAAAAAATATTAACAATCAAATTCAAGATAACATGTGTGCTCAACTCCAACATTGAGGTATGCAACTATATCACTAGTACCACTTATGTGTCATGATTACATTCCGTCCACTAGGGAGGTTCCAAAATCAAATATTACAATTACAAAGAGGACTAAAAGTCCTAAATTATGTATATACATCAAATAAAATGGATAGTTAAAAGCAAGGAGACAACCTTCACTTGCACACTATCCAAGGCTCCTCCAATGAAGCATCCAATAACTTTGATCCCTACTGATGGTACCACACCACCATACCACGTGGAATCAAGAGATCTACTCCCATCATGTGCTAGGATATTGTCATATGGGCCAAAATAGGCACATACAATACACATGAGGGTAGGCTTACACTCACACCAAACATGAAGAATACACACAACATATAAATAATGTAAAAAACACTCAATTATATCAAAGGATGATGCACAACTGTTGGTGTAATTAATTATTTAATTACACTTTATTAAGTTTACTTAGGTAATAATTAATTTACTTAATTAATAAGTAAGCTTTATTTAGTTGAGCTGGTTTTAGGTCAACATTAAGGTTATGCATACATTGCTTTTATAGTGCAATTCATCTCATGTAATTTCTCAATTCTGAATAATATCAATTTGCACATCTTCATGCAAATCTTTTCTTTTAATTTTTTTTCTCTTTTGTGGAAGGATTTTTTGGTTTGCATGTCTGATCTTGGTTTCTAACAACAACATCCCATCTAGACCAACTCAGTGGACATAAGTAATAGATCCTAGAGAGGAGGTAGGGAGTGTCATCACAATGGCCTCAAGACTTGACCAGGAAGAATTGAGTAAGCCTATCATAAGAGATGAGGTTACTCAGCCATACAACCTGAATGCTCTCCTAGTGGGCATGTCTTCCACATGAATCTCGAGTCTATATGAGCACTCCAAGCATGATGAGGCACCATTATCTTGGTTCATTTTAATTCCCATGTATTTCATTAGTTCTCACTTAATTAAGAAACTTCCACATGAGATATCCTTGAGCCCCTTTATGTCGTAGAAAACATCAAAAACCACTCCCATACTTCTCTCTAATTTCTACATCTTAGGTCCATCATCTTCCCAAAATTGAATGTGGCACAAAAATAAGACAAAATAATTTACTCAACAAAAAAATTAACATAATCTTAAATTGATACTTCTAAAAATCCATGAATGAGACATGAAATCCTTCATTACAAAGAAATCAATTTCATTTTCAAATTTCAAATTTTATAATTTATTTTTGCATGAAAAAACCAAAATTTTCACATGGACTCCATTGACGAGACCTTTAATTTTCAAAATTTTAAATTTTAAAAAACTTAAAGTACCCTTTGGCTCCAAGAATGCACAACGCCTATTCTATGAAATCAATTTTTATTTTTTGACATATTAAATAATTTGGGTATTATGAGGGGCACAAAATGGACACTTTAGAAATGTTAAAATACAATTTAAGTTTGATAGAATTGCATAAATTGAATAATAAAAAGGAAGTCATATACTTCCTTAACGATGATCATGGAATCCATATGAATAAACATAATCAAAGTAAGTAGACATGAGAATAGTACCTTCATTTTGAAGACACAACAAATATGAAGAATTTTTTTAAAATTTTACATGAGAGAGGGAGAGATCAGACCCAAAGCATTCAAAATCCATTTCCTATCCCAACTAATCTACTCACAATATTTTCCAATTCAAAATGAGCCCAAATTCCAAAAATATTAAATTTTCCATGAAGAGGGCTTGGAGAGCCATTTCTTCCAAAAAGGAAAATTGACCAAAAAAGACTAAGTTTTCTTTTGTTCTAATTTTGACCTTTTCCATTTTCTATTTTTTCCCACTTTATTCTAATTTAATTTAATTTCTCTAATTATTTCCATTTCAAATTGAAAAAAGATAAACATTCAACCTCATTTAACTTTTAATTTAAATAATGATGAAAATACATATATGCAACCCCCACAATTATGATAATTTTAAAATGATAAACTTACCCCTTATTTTTTGACAATTTTCATAAAGATAAAATATTATAATTCATTAAAATTTATCTATGGAAAGTAAGGGAATTATACCAAACATTTATTGGTAATTCACAACATAGACAAACTCCAAATTACCTCTAATTTTGATCTAGGTTAACACATTTAACTCACAACACATATCATACTCAAATGAGTATGAATAGGTATAGCAAGGGAAGGACCCAATGTGATGTCTTCAAATATAGCCACCATTGAAGAATAAATCAGACCTATATAGCTATGTGGACAAATAACCTTGTACATATAACCACTCAACACACATAAACAACAGAGTATCTGGTCAATGTATATATAGTCAAGGAACATAGAAATTACCCAATAGAGTACAACATCATATAACATATGAAAAAAATCATTAAAAAATCATATATCCATGACACCATTTAAACCCAACATAATATTAATGCAAAATATAAACATCAAATGCCAACAAGCACAAGAAAGAGCTATACATCCCCTAATACATAGTTGAGAAACACATTTGAGATCCACACCCCAAGGGTACAAACAAGAAGGGAATTAGATCGTATAATAATTTTTTCATTTAATATACATGTGCCTCAACTATACATTCAACACTTAATATTCCAATAAAATAAATTCAACCATTATAGGGGAAATAACTAACAAAATTTCAAGAAGACATGAAACACATAAAATATATGCTCATTGATGAGATGAGATTCATATGGCCAAAAATACTACTAATGATAGATAGTAGAATATTAGGGCATTTCCCCACCAAAAACTCTATTGCATTAGAATATTTATAATTCTAATAAGTGACCTAGCACAACTACCACCTACCATTGACAAACCTATCTATGCATCGCACTCAAATGCCAAATTTTTATGAGAACAATTTACTACAATTGTTACATTACAAATATATTTTATGAACAAGGTGACAATCCAACTCAAACACACTTTCATGAAACATTACAAAATATATGTAATGCAAAATTAACATAGCAAGGCTAGGAAATGTTAATGAGTTGAACAAACAAACTACTTACAATAATTTCAAAAGAAGAATTTGACAACTCAATGCACTTTTTTGTTACAAATGATCTAGTAACTACACAATAGAAGAATGCTAAAACTATCAAATCTTCCAATTTCAATAAGTAATTCAATAAGCACAAAAAAATTAAACACTGAAGATAATGATGACCAACTTCAAAAAGAACTAATTTACAAAATTCAATGAATCATGCTAACAAAAAACCTATCGACTCTAATAGGACTTGTAAATAGATCTCTTATGGAGGTTGTTGATATTGTTTAAATATTGGCTCTAAACAACTAGATATTTTGATGTACAGTGTAATAAGGATTGATGACTACAATTGGACACCATGGAACCAAAATGATCCAAAAACTATACCTATAATGGATAAATCCATAGTAATGAGTCAAAAACTTGGGACACTAGTTTTTTTAATTTCAATGAGGAAAAAAACTGAAAATGCCTTTATTTAAAGGTGTAAAATATAAAAAAACCTTCAAATAGACAATTTTTAAAAATGGAAGAAAAATATCTTCGTTTGAAGGTCCATTTTATTATTTTCATGAAAATTACCATAAAAGGAATAGAAAGGAACCTTTGAATGAAGGTCTAAAATTTTATTCTATTTTTTGAAATTACCTTCATTTGAATTTAAAAAGAAATTGTGGGAATGGCATACCTTTGAACAAATGTCATATTCTACCTTCGAATGAAGGTCCCAAAAGTGACCTTTCCACCTTAAGCCTTAGAATTTGCTACAAAATAAAATAAAATCCAACCTTAGGTTGGATCAGTAAATTTTATGAATATGATAAGATAATTTTCAAGATCGTAACACCTAGTATAATATTTCCAATGAATATAATCTTAAATATATTTAATTTTATTATTATATTTATTTTTAATTTTCTAGTGAACATAGGTTTTTCAACAATTGTCAAGGTCTCTACTCCACACACATAGAAAAATAGTAAAATATATAGAAAAATAGTAAAATATATTAAAAATTTTGAAAAATATATGTGCACTAGGTATTGATATTCTTATTTCAACAAAAAAATAATAATTTAATTTGAATGCATACAAAAAATTTATTCCTTATCAAAATAAACTATGTTTGAGTTATAGTTAATTTCATGTCAAAAAATTATATAGAAAAATTATGCAACAAAAAGTTATGAAAAATTACTTGTGCAATATATATTGGTGTTATAAATCTATGTTGAAAATATTATAATTTTATGATTTTACAAATAAAGTTATGCTTTACCAAAGTAACATCACTTTAAAAAAATATTTTTAACTATAAAAATAAGTTATTAAAAGTTACTTTAAAACTCACAAATTATTTTTTAATTTTTTTATAAAAATATATTTATAATCTACAACCCTGCTGCCAAAACCCTCCTAAGTTCAACCCTGCTGGCAAAACCTCCCAAGCTAAAAGCCTTGTCTCTTATACCGAAGAGTCCTCCGAGCAGGAGGAAGCTAATACCAACTCTTCTAAGCAATGTGTGGGCCCTATTCCAAACATTCAGAATGTCAACAATTCCCCTGTTAACACTGGTAAAGAGCCTTCCCTTGATTTTCTGTACTTGGCTAAAACCAACTTCGAGTCCCATTCTAAACTTCTGGAATGGACCTTCTCCAAAATCAATGAGCTTAAAATTAAAAATTTGGCCCTGCAAAGCAAGATTGAGGAAATGGGTGTCAAGATGGCGGAGTTCGACAAGAAAGATGTGGTGCACAGCAACAGGATCACTGATAATGATGTTGAGGGCCTAAGGATTAACATTAGAACCATTACAGAATAGAACAACTGAATAGCAAGACATAATGCTATAATAATCAATGCAATGACTGAAAAGCTTGACAAAGCCTAGCAGGGATCCTTGGTGGTTGATCTAGAAGACACTGAAGATAAAAGATAGGAAACTGATGGAGGCATTTCTAGAAGAACTCATGCCAATTTGAAGCGAAAGGCCCCTTTAACCCCGAAAATGGTTCAAACCTTCAAGAAGGGGGTTAATGATATGTAGGTTTTGCAGGCAGAGACAGAGACTATCCTTAGGTCTCTAAAGTAATTCTATGTTTCTTTTTTTGTTGTCCTTTCCTTTTTGACCCTCCTGGTCTTTTTTGCTTGCTCGCTGCTGGTTTTTTTTGGGCAGCTATTTTTTTTTGGTGGACCCTTGGTGGTCTTTTCTCTATTTTGTAAACTTTGTGGTTTCGGGTCCATGTAAAACCCATTTTACCCTTTTATCAAAAACAAAATCTTAAAAATCACTAATTCACATCATCTTCAAATTCTTAATGGTTTAGTTGTTATAGGTGTCAAAGATTGAGTTTGGTGAGAAATGTTGATTCCAATGTCCCACTTTGACCAAAAAGTGGAACAAACTATTGTGGGGTCACCCTAATACTTGTATCATTAGGTGATCATAGGAAAACACTACTACACTACAAAAGACACCAATAAAATATTAGTAAAATAAAAACACAAGGACTAACATTTACAATTTTTGCAAGGTGTGCCCCCTTGGTCTTCTTGTGTTGTGTAGCATAGCCACCTATGCAACAACAACTAGATATTGAGAGTGAAATAAATAAATGACTTTCATATTCAATCAACCTTTTCATTTGATTGGTACTCTAGAATGAAAAATAATCCATACACAATTATCAAAAGAAAAGAGGAGGCTCAATTACAATTATTCTCACTATAAAAAAAGAGGTATGCAAATTTCAATCTAATTTCTTCCACATTAACTTTATAATATATGTCTTAAAAAATATCTTTCTCAACTAACTCATTCATACTTTTTTGGTGTGTATACAAAAAGAGATTTTTCCTCCTTATCCAAATTACACTTTCATTAGTAGATTTACATTAATTTGAATGAAATAAATTCATATTTAAAATAACATAACTTCTCACTATTCACAATATATAGCTTTCTACTAAAATGAGTTAAAAAAATTGCTTCTAAAAAAATTCTTACTTCAATGCATAGGAATGAAATGAATTAAAAAGAAGTGATGCATGACGAATTTGTCTACGAAAGGTCAACATAAACCACAATAATAAATTTTAATGGTTAGTGAATTAAAAAAGAACTCAACCTAATAAAAAAATATTCTCAGCATTACAAACAAATATAATACAAATATTTTGTAAATTTATTTTTTCTATTTCAGGAGTATGTTTATGATATAAAAAATAGATGTTCTAAAAAACATTTGCACTCTAGCATGCATCAAAATATTTTTCAATTACATGAATTTATAACATACATACATATATGGATTACACTTTGTTCTCTACTCTAATTCTATATTATTTGTTGCTACCACACCATCTAGATGATGTTTAATGTTCACAATTCTATACTCAACAAAAAATATTGTTTAAAATATTGATGGGCATGACATTCAAGATTGTTACAATGACTCATGTCAAGACTCACCTTCTAATGTTATATCAAGACCTATAAATGATATCGCTCATGTCAAGACTCGCCACCTAATTCTCTATCAAGACCTTTGAATTATTAATACTAATTAGTAAACACTTTTAATGTTTGTACCATTTTTTTAATCAAGTACTTATAGATTCAATTATAGACATGTTGTCAGATTTATAGGACATCCTATATATAAATTACAATCAACATAACTGTTGCATTTTTTCGGTACAAGTACTAATTAACATATTTTACACCTTATGTAATGTAAAAATGAAATAAAACTATACCATAAAGTTCTCCATATATAATGAAAACTGGAATAACTACTAAAATGATTTTTAAGTGGGAACATTAGCTAGGGGAGAGGAGTTGATACATAGGTGGGTAATTTTCGACGGTCCACGTGGAGTGCCATATGGACCAACAAAAAAAAATGTAAATACCTATTGTAAATAATTTGATAATTAACAATAAAAAATATTTTTTATTTAATTTTCCATGTGGGACGACGCTATTTGTCCACTCAAAAATAAAATTCCCAAAAAGACCATGCGATCGAAACATGGTCACATGGACTGCCAGTTCCTGCATGACACTATGTCCGAAGTGGACTACCTTTTCATGTCTACTTCTCTCACTCCACTACCCTAACACTCCATTGCATCACATTAATCACTCATCACCCCTTACTATACTTCAATTTAGTCATGTTTAATGCATGTCACTTCCTCTAAGCTCCACACCACCCCACATATTTTTTGAGCCAACCTGCATTCAATGCTTCCATTGTATGCACTTCTTGCCAAATTTAGAGCCTTTCATTCTAGAAACTTCTCATTTATTTTTTCACTTGCATGTCATTACATGCTCGCTTCAATTCTCTACAAGTTTCAAATAGCAACCACAACCTACGATGCTCGAACTCTGATTAAGAGATGGATAGACGCCAGTTGGTGAATGTTACAAGCATCTCCACTTTCGCCATGCAAGATTCAAACAGGTTCTTCACCACCATGTAGGTAAGCAATAGTTTTTTGTCCTTTGAGGGTAGAGGTTAGATGCTTTAGGGTTTAAGGGTTGAGGGATTAAGGGTTTGGGATTGAGGGATTAGGGTAGATAATTTATTTGGGTTTAAAAGGGTTTAAGGGTAGAGGGTAGAGGGTAGAGGGTAGAGGTTTTAGGGTTTAATGGTTGAGGGATTGAAGGTTGAGGGTTGAGGGTAGAGATTTTAGGGTAGATTGTATTGGGTTTAAGGGTTTAAGGGTAGAGGGTAGATAGTTTAAATGTTTAGGGTTTAAGGGTTTATGGTTTAGCTATATAGGGTTTACAGTTTACAGTTTAAGGGTAGAGGGTTGAGGGTTAAGGGTAGAGGTTAGAGGGTTTAAGGGTTTAGGGTTTAGGGATTAAGGTTTGAGGGTTGAGGGTTGAGGGTTGAGGGTTGAGGGTTGAGGGTAGAGGGTAGAGATTAGAGGGTAGAGGGTAGAGGGTAGAGGGTTGAGGGTAGAGGGTTTAAGGATTTGGTTTTAAGGGTTTAGGGTTGAGGGTTTAGGTATCCCATCCCTCTATCTCCAACTCCCTCTCTTAGGTTTTCCCCCCTACCCTAACTAAATAACTCTCTCTCCCTCTCAAGTCTATCTCTCTCATGTCTCACTCCCTCCCATGCTACCTAGACTTATCTGTCTCACTCCAATGCCCTCTCTCACACTCCCTTTGTGGCAGGTCTCATGTACCTCCCACCTTACCTAGGCAAATATATTTCACTCCAACCCCATCTCCCACACTCCCTCTCTCTCCCCCTTTGGTATTTTTTTATCTCTCAGGTCTCATCCCTCCCAACCCCTCTCCCATTGTCAGGTATTTCCCCCCAACCTAAATGGATAAATCTCTATCCCTCTCAAGTCTCTATTGCTCTTAGGTCACAATCCCTACCATGCTACCTAGACTAATCTCTCTCACTCCTATCACATCTTTCTCTATCTCAGGTATCACTCCCTTCCTCTCTATGCAAGGTGAACATTTCAAAGCAACATATTTGGCGCTCGCCAAATTTGGTGAGCGACAAATTTGGCAAGCGCCAAATGTGTTTTACCTTGAAACGGTAAAATAGGGGTTGACCTCATGATTCAGGCCCACATGCTTCTACATTTGTCTGGTTCAGTGCTTTATCCAACTCAAAAATGCATTTTTTATGCAGTCAACTCCCTGTTGTACCAATCTATGCTTGATCCATCACCTTTTTACCACCAATTTGCATGCTAGACAACGTAGAAGAAGATATTTTGAAGTTTCTACATCATTTTACATTATCACAGGTAATATATTCATTTTGGTAATATTGAAATTTTTATATTTAGTATATTTTTTTGTTTATGACAATATAAAATAAATTCCTTTAATGATTTTATTAATCATATCAATTGGACATAAAATTCAACATTGAATTAGATGGGAGTTGCATAAAAAAGTTTAATTTTTATGAGTTTGAAGGAAAAAAATGAAAAACATGACATAATTTATATGAATTCATTTTTAAACTTATATAAATGACATCAACTTAACACAAATTTTCTTATGAATTCTATTTTTATTTCTTATAGTAGTTCATTTCTAGCATGGCTAGTTGAAATCACTCTATTTCATTTTAGGTAGATGTTTATATTGAGTTTTTTTGTTTTGTTTTGAAAATTTATAGACCACTCATTTGATGATTTTATTAATCATCATTGTTACACATAGAGTTCAACATTAAATTAGATGGATGTTGCATGTAAAATTTTAATTTTTAGGAGATTGAAGATATAAAATAGAAAACATGACATAATAGATTCAAATTCATTATTAGTGATGGTTGTGGGAAAACTTTTATTTTCAACTAATTTGGAAAACCTAAGAGCTTTCATCAATGTTAATTCAAGTTTCCATTAATTTTTTTGTTCCATAAAAAATTCAACTTCATCATGTGCTTAGATAAATTCAAGTAACTTGGCATAGTTGTTAATGCAAGTTTCCATTCATTCATACCATTTACCTTTCTAAGAAATTAAAAAAAAAGGGAAAATTTTGTACAATTGAAAATGCTTATGATCTTTCTAAGTTACCTCATTTCCAAAGAAATGGTGAATAGTTCCAAGATATAGCATCACAAACCCTTCTTTGAATTCATCTTCTTCATGTCTTGGTTGACAATCACAATGTGATTTTGACAACAACAAACACAAGATTTTCTAGTTTCCAAAAGTGGTAGAAACTTATACCTTGGGTTTGACACTTATTTTATCATAATAACTTGTCCACACTCCAAATACCCCCCTCAAACCCAAGTCTTAACATTGATCAACACTTACATAAAGAAAATTTCTTATAAATCCCTCAAAATACTAGGTTTTACACAGTATAGTTGCAAAAAGAAACAAACTATCCTCAATAACTAACACAAAATTATTATTTAGAAACCCTCCTTTTGTCAACACATACATATAGGCATACAAAAAGTTGGTACCAAGTTTCATATATTTTCACCAAACGCATCAAAAGTTATGTGTTTTTTTAAACTCGCTATAAACCCTAGGTTGGGGATAGAAATGTTTGATAAAATAATGTATTGTTTGATAAGTCACATTAGTTATGCAATTTAAAGTAATGATTTTAGTTTTAAAGATATGCAATGCAATGTAATCAATAATATCAATATGTTTCATAAAATGCAATATAATCAGTGGATGGATATGTTTGAAAATTTATGCATTACTCACTTTTCTTGCAGTATGTAGGTAGACATATGTATGAAAAAAATCATAGCATATACATTTTTGATAATTCTAAACAACTCACTGCCTTCTTTCATAAAATGCTTTGGTGTGTTTCATAAAATGTAATGTAATCAACGATATCAATATGTTTCATAAAATACATTACTTAATTTTTTTCTATGTGTGTTTGTGAACATGTAGCATTCAAAATCATGCAAAGGAAATTACCAAAGGATCTAACAATATAAGAATGTGCATTTAAAAATGCAAGGAGAAGAGAATAAAAAATTGTAGCTCGTGAAGCAATGGAATTGCAGCCCATACAACAAGAAATTCCTGTGCAATCTAAGAGAGATGTCCAATTGGAAAAATAAAGGGCATGAATGAAGAAAGTACGTGGAAGGACACAAATGGATACCAAATTGGGGACACATCATCAACCATAGGTGAATTTCAATGCACATCTCCAGTTGAAGACACACCAACAACAACATGTGGTCTTCCAAGTACATCAGAAATCACATCTCCAATTGAAGACACGCCATCAAAAAATTTGCATTTTGAAAGTACATCAGCAAACACATCTCTATTTGAAGGCACTCCACAAATGACATCTCAAGTTGGAGGTACAACATCGTTTACATGTCAATCTCAAGGTATGTCATCAATTGCATTGGTGCAGGAGCACCTTTGATGCAATTTTGGGTTATATTGTGAAATTTTGGTTTTTGATTTTTTTGTCTTTATTGATGTAAATAAGGTCATTTATGACCATTTGGGATTATTTTGATCCATTTTGGTGTGTTTAGGGTCTTTTGGTCAAAATTTGCAAAAATTCTAAAAGTTGCTCAAAAGGTTGTCAAGCAACTTGTCGAAAAGTGTCATTTAGGTGTTTTGTTTATAAAATAATGAAGAGGTTGAAATAGTTAGTTTTGGTTCTAAATGTATAATTACACCCTTCAAAACTCGAATTGGGGGTTGCGCACATTGTTTTTGGAGGTTGATGAATGGAAGCCTCCATTTTGTGTGCACTTTCTGATTTTTACTTTGTTCTTCAGGTTGAAGTTGTGCATCGTATAGCCTAGTATGGCCTTGTATCAATGAATATAATATATGGATGGAAATATATTTGTTTCTATTTTACAATTATTTTTTTCTCATTGAATTTTATTGAGTTTTTTGGGAGATATGACTATATTGGTGAGATTGCCCTATTCTAACAATATTGTGCAAAATTATAGTCGAACAAATGTGATGGTACAGTAAATATTTTGATCTAAAAACAATTCTATTTTGTATCCATGTGAATCTAATTTAATTTTCTTCAAGTATCATCCTATTTTATTAATATTTGAATAAATTATGACCATTTTTGTGAGGACAGGTCTGAACCCTGCCTAGGGTTTTCATTTTTCAGGAAAATGAAATAACTTTCTTTTCCACCATTGGATCTTCATAAAAATTGGAATAAAAGTCTGTAATTATGTTATCTTCAATATCACCGAAGTGATTAGACTTATTATTTTTTTTGTGAAAGTTATTAATGGAAGTTCGTTGCATTGAATTATGGGCTACCATGGCAATGTTTCCAATTTGATCTAGAAAAAACTTAATCATTGTTTGAGATGAATCGGTTTATGAAATTTGTCAAGAGAATCAATTTTGTTGCATTTTTGTCATTTTTGGTGATGGATAATTGTTACAATTGTGTCAAGTTGTGCTAAGTGAAGGTTCCTCTACATCAAATCAGTATCAGAGCTAGAAGGATTTGGGAAAAGAGAGTTTGTAGTTTGTGTGATGGTTTGTGCAGGTTAAGAAGAACTTGGTTGTTGCCAAGAGACTAGGGAGAGAAAAGTTGAGACACCTAGGTGAGGAAAGAGTAAATTGAAGTGGAAGAAAGGAGGGAGTTTCTTGTGAATATGGATTTGTTGAGAAGGTTTGGAAAGATGTTTGCAGGTTGAGGATTCACAAAGGAAGAAGAAACAAGAAGAGAGGAAGAGAAAAGAGGACAGGGTACAAGAAAAGAATAAGGCTCGAGAATTTATGCAAGAACTAGAGGAACTCAGTAAGAAGATATAAAGATAGGATTCTAAGTTGAAGAAGTTGTATAGGAAAGCTACAAGTTGACATTTGACAGTGAAGAAGAGAGTTGGGTGGCCCATCAAAAATATTATTCAAAGAAGGAAAAGAAAAGCAAGGACAACAACAAATGAGGAAAAGGTAAAGTTTGTTGAGAAAAGTAAGTTACAAGTTGAGATGCATGATACTCCATTTGTGTTTGAAGATGCACCAATTTCTTTGTTTAGTAATGATCCAGTAGAAGGGCATATTGATGTTGAGATTAATGATATGGTTGTCCTTGGTAATCAAGTAATTGATAAAATTGTTGTTGATGAACAAGTAGAGGAGGTTGTTGATGTTGTTGATAAAGCTGGTATTGATACTCCAGAATTGTTGATAATAAGGTTGTTAATAAAGATGTTGAATTTTTTTTTGCTAATGAGGTGTATGTAGATTTTCAATAATATGATGCAAGTTGTGGTTATGGTGAAAATGTTGTTATTTGGTACTCTAATGATGAGAATGAAGATATAGGTGATGCTACAAATTCATTTACACAAGAAGTGGACTTTTGGAACATGAAAACTAAGAGGTTTCTAGAGAAGAGATGGTATAAGAAGAAGAGGAAGAAGGAAAAATTGTAAAGGAATTGGAAGAGAAGAAAGAAAATTCCTATTTGAGATGGAACTCAAATCTTTTCTCTCTAGGGAGTATGGTGCAAGAACACCTTTGATGCAATTTTGGGTTATATTGTGAAACTTTGGTTTTTGATTTGTTTTGTCTTGATTGATGTAAATAAGGTCATTTATGACTATTTGGGATTAATTGGATCCATTTTGGTGTTTTTAGGGTCTTTTGGTCAAAAGTTGCAAAAATTCTAAAAGTTGCTCAAAGGGTTGTCAAGCAACTTGTCAAAAAGTGTCATTTTGGTGTTTTGTTAATAAACTAATCAAAAGGTTATTGAAAATAGTTATTTTTGGTTGGAAATTTATAATTACACCCTCCAAAATTCTAATTCGGGGTTCGGGACATTTTTTTGGGAGGTTGATGAATGGAAACCTCCATTTTGTGTGCATTTTTTTATTTTTACTTTATTTTTCAGGTTGAAGTTGTGCATTGTA
Organism: Sequoiadendron giganteum; assembly: GCA_007115665.2. Taxonomy (NCBI): domain Eukaryota; kingdom Viridiplantae; phylum Streptophyta; class Pinopsida; order Cupressales; family Cupressaceae; genus Sequoiadendron; species Sequoiadendron giganteum. The sequence continues at coordinate 122,982,183 of CM021107.1, read as the reverse complement.
TGACCTGGTATGGCCTCATATCAATGATTATAATATATGGATGGAAAGATATTTTTTTATAGTTTACAATTATTTTTTTCTCATTGAATTTTATTGAGTTTTGGGGGAGATATGACTATTTTGGTGAGACTGCCCTATTCTAACAATATTGTGTAGAAATTGTAGTTTGAAAAATGTGATGGTACAAACTGTACAGTCAATATTTTGATCTAAAACCAATTGGATTTTGTTCCCATGTGAATATAATTTCATTTTCTTCAAGTCTCATCAAATTTAATTAATTTTTGAATAATTATGACCATTTTTATGAGGGCAGGTCTAAACCCTGCCTAGGGTTTGCAGTTTTTGGGAAAATGCAATAACTTTCCTTTCCACCGTTGGATCTTCATAAAAATTGGAAGAAAATTATGTAATTATGTTATATTCAATCTCACTAAAGCGATTGGATTTATTATATGTTTTTTGAAATATATTAATGATAGTTTGTTGCATTGAATTATGGGTTGCCATGGCAAAGTTTCCAATGTGATCTAGAAAATACTTAATCATTGTTTGAGACGGTTTATGAAAGTTGTCAAGTGAATCAATTTTGTTACATTTTTGTCATTTTTGGTGATGTATAATTATTTCAATTGTTTCAAGTTGTGCTAATTGAAGGTTCCTCTGCATCATGCACCTTTGACTGAAGGTACACAATCTATCCCTAATGTTGTTGACATTCCTAATGTTAACACAAATTTACATTTGAGAACACCTCCTATAGTTTTGCATAGAAAACCTACATTTTTTATTGATATTGATTCCAATGTTTTGAAATGGAAGCTTAATAAGATTCCAAAAATTTCATGTCAAATATATGCACAGAGGATATGGAGTTTATTTTATGTGAAGCTAAGTGAGGGTGGTAGATGCCAACTATTTGTTGAAATGATGAGGCAACTCAAATTTAGGCCCACCATGAAGGCTCTTGGGCTAAGAGTTTCGAATGAATCAAGTAAAAAATCCATTGTAAATAACGTCATAAGTGTATATGAGAGTGTGGGTTCTACCTCACACATGAAGGATAGTTGTGTCACACGACGTGTGATGAAAACAACATTGTTAAGCAGTCAAACAAGGAACAAGGTGAACCTTACAAAGACAAGTAAGTATTTTAAAATAAATAGATCATCTCTAATGAGAGCAAAAGGAAGGCGTGAAAGAGTGGAGGATCCAAATAGCAATGAGTTATGGGAATTCTCGGGTAGAGTTCCACAAAAAGATAAACAAATTACTCAAGCCTAGAGATCTATAAATGGGAGTATTTTCAATATGTTCTTCTATCACTATTGTACTATAATATGCATTATTGACTTGGTGTATTTTTCGATATACAAAAATTATGAAAAATTAATGCATGAAAATGTGTATATTCCTTAATGTATGCCTCAATTAAATGTGTATATTAAATTTAAAGTTAGTTGTAATGGTTTATGGTTTACATTTCAAGTTTTCTTGAAGGAAAAGTATGTGGATTTATGACAAAATATGAAACAATATCTTATATTATACAAAGGCATATTTTCTTTCTCTTCTATAAACCCTAGAACTCCTTCCATCATTATGAGGCATACGCTACACCTACCTTGTCAACCCTACCAAACTAGAAATCTAGTGAGCTTTGCAAGCTCATGAGCTCACTAGCTTTCCAGTTCTGTAGGGTTGACAAGGTAGGGGCAATGTATTCCTCATAGAAATGGGGAATCATGGTGATGTAAATCACCATGATTCCCCATTTCTATGAGGAATACATTGCCCCTACCTTGTCAACCCTACCGAATTGGTTAGCTAGTGAGCTCACTAGCTTGCCAATTCAGCAAGTTTGACAAGGTAGGGGCAGTGTATGCCTCATAGAAATGGGGTCTCACGGTGATCATACGCTGCCCCTACCTTGTCAACTCTACCGAATTGGCAAGCTAGTAAGCTCACTAGCTTGCCAATTTGGTAAAGTTGAAAAGGTAGGTGCAGCATATTCCTCATAGAAATGGGATCTTACGGTGATCATATGCTGCCCCTACCTTGTCAACCCTACCGAATTGGCAAGCTAGTTAACTCACTAGCTTGCCAATTTGATAGGGTTGGAAAGGTAGGGGAAGAATATGCCTCATAGAAATGGGGACTCACATGAGTCCCCATTTCTGTGAGGCATACATTGCCCCTACCTTGTCAACCCTACCAAATTGGTAAGCTAGTGAGCTCACTAGCTTGCCAATTCGGTAGGGTTGAAAAGGTAGGGGCAATGTATATCTCATAGAAATGGGGTCTCATAGTGATGTAAATCACCATGATACCCCATTTGTATGAGGCATATGCTACCCCTACGTTGTATCTATAAATGTGTATCCACTATAGCGAAAAGGTTGAATGGAAAAGTTCTAGTAATAGAAGTTTAAACAACTTGGAGCCCACCTAGTATGAACTTTTTAAAATTTTAAGGAATTTATTTCACATGTGACTAAAGAATATATAACATTGCTAAACCCAAATGAGAATTTTCATATAAGTGTCACTTTCAATTCAAATGTAAGTAATTTCTCCTCTAAAGATTCACTATGGAATCCTTTTTCCCCATGTTCTTGGATGCCATTCTTGTAATTTTTAATCAATCTCATTCTATAGCCAATGCTTTTTAATTTTTAATACATTAGACGGAGGGTAAACCAAATCTTGAATGCTAGAGATGGTCAAATTTTGTCTAAGGAATGAAAAAGTGGATGAAATGAATCAAGCAAGTGGCTTTTTCCAAATTTTCCAAGTGGAGGAGATGAATCAACTGAGTAGATTTTACCAAATTTTCCAAAAGGACTAAGTACCAAAAAGTGGCAAAGACCTCAAAGTGTGCTCATTTGTTTGGAAAGCCACTTCCAAATGATAAAATTGGTTAAGTATAGGATGCAGTGGCAAGAAAAATTGAGGATTGCGTGCTTTGCTAGGCTTGAAATTTACTTAAGTTTTAAAAAGTGGTGAAGAGAATCAAAGCATACAATTTTGTTTGTGTTAGTCATAGTAAAAATCCTTAAGGCACGCTCTTTTCAGGTAGGAGCCAAAAAAATTGAAATTTGACTTGGGGAAGGAGTTTTGGTGAAGAACATAAAAAAAAAATAAAAAAATTCTAATAATGAAGGAAAATCTATAAATTGATGTTCTAGGATCCCCTTTGACAAAATAGTAACAATCGACCTAGATTATGTTGAATCAAGAGTTAAGGAAATGAAAATTCTATATGTTATGACTGAAATTATATAATTGTTATTAAAAATTGAGGAAAATGCATTGTCTTGTGATAACTCACAATTATCACTACTAAAAATAAACTTTGTTGATCACACCTAAAGACCCTATTGTTATATAAGTTTATAAATAAACTCTTTGAAACCTTAGATGTTGAGAAACATAAATTGAAGAAATAAGACTAAAACCCTATTTGTTTTAACAAACCACTAGTATTCATGATTTTTAAATCCTTATGAAACCATCGAAAACCTTAGGTACCTAAGTATGGGGATATTGGCTCAAAGACCTAGTTTCAAAACTAAAAAACTACTAGAGTATGGATTAATGAAAATGAAACACAAGAATAGAACAACCTTTAAAGTGTCATAAGAAAATCTAAAAATATCAACATGAAAATCCTAGGATTTTATATGCCAAGATGAAATATTTTGAATTAAATCAAATCTAAACTTAGTGGTGCCTTGCAATAATGAAACTCGTAATTTTTTTATATGAAACTCTATACCAACCCATCAGTTCTTTGAAAAGATAAAATATGTTACAAGACTACTTGAGCACACCTTGGAGGGGTTCAATCACTTGAAATTTGTGCTATAGGAGTGAAAACATGGCAATAAGAGGAAAAATGTGAGCCTAAATGTGTGGCCATAGCATGTAAAGTGTGCACTTTTTAATACTTTTTAGGGTGTTTCACTTGGAAAAATATTGTGCTCTAAAAATATTTGCCACTTTAACTTGTCACTTTTTTTTTTCTAATGACAAGATAATATAAGAAATTAAAATATATTTCTAAATTCTCTAATTGTTCTAGGATTGGGTTTCAGGTTCTTGGATTCAACCCTACTGAATTGGCAAGCTAGTGAGCTCACTACCTTGTCAATTTGATAGAGTTGACAAAGTAGGGGCAGCTCATGCCTCATAGAAATGGGGTCTCACGGTGATGATTCAATAGGGTTGACAAGGTAGGGGCAGTGTATGCCTCATTGAAATGGGGTTACATCACCATGAGACACCATTTGTATAAGGCATACACTGCCCCTACCTTGGCAACCCTACTTATTTGGCAAGCTAGTGAGCTTGGTAAGCTAGTGAGCTCACTAGCTTGCCAATTCAATAGGGTTGACAAACTAGGGCTAGCATATGCCTTATAGAAATGGGAACTAGGGGCAGTGTATGCCTCATAGAAATGGGGACTCACGATGATATAAATCACCATGATACCCCATTTCTATGAGGCATACACTACCCCTACCTTGTCAACCCTACCGAATTTGCAAGCTAGTGAGCTTGGAAAGTTAGTGAGCTCACGAGCTTGCCAATTTGATAGGGTTGAAAATATAGGGGCAATGTAAGCCTCATATAAATGGGGTCTCATGGTGATACCCTATTTCTATCAGGCATATACTACCCTTACCTTGTCAACCCTACTGAATTGGCAAGCTAGTGAGCTCACTAGCTTGCCAAGCCCACTAGTTTTCCAATTCGATAGGGTTGACAAGGTAGGGCCAACATATGTCTCATATAAATGGGGTCTCATGGTGATGTAGAAATTATAAGAGAATCTCAAATGTATGAGTGACATTGTAAAAGATCTATGAGAATGGAGTACCTAAGGTATTGTGCCTACAATTACAAGCACTTGGGTTTCAGAACGGTGTATGAAGCATATTAGACAATTATACCACAAACAGGAGAATTAGGACAGCCAAATAAATCTCATTTTATTGTAAAAATAATATTATTAATACAGTGAGTGTAATAACCATTGATGGTTACTAATCATTATTTTTCTTCTTTTATTCTCTCCCTATTATAACTAGCACCAATTCATTAACTTATTATAAATACTTCATTTATTAAAATGAATCAACCTAATGATTATATATCAATATTAATATAGCATACAATCTATTCAAATAAACACTTGTAATGAGATTTACTCGAATTTTGAAATTTATTGCTGCTCTCAAACATTTGTAATTCATGCAACGTAAACCCTTAACAATCCAAATTACAAAAGGGCAACAATCTTTGACAACCTCTTATCCGAATACCATGTCAGTTATGGGTATTTTTTCTGAGACATCAGGATCACATAGGGCACCTCTACAATAACCGCTCTTGATTTTTATTATCATGGAGTCATTTTACTATGGTGTCCAATTTTGACTTGATGAAGAAAAAAGTGTCAATTGCAAGCAATGTAAAGTTTCAAAGTGGTACAACTTTTGTTCTGCAACTCATGTGACCAAACGATCTATTCTAATACATCTGAATGGGTATTTTTACACTAGGCATGCTCTTCTTTTGTACCCAAACATGTTGAATCACTCTAAGCTACATTCAACTGGCTCAATCCCTTAAGGGTCCAAAGTGCAAAAGGGAAACAATCTTTGAAGGGCTATTACTCTAAAATCGTGATGATTACAAACTCTTTGTCTAATCCTACGGGATTGCAGTAGGGCATTCCTCTATAATAATCTTTCACATTTTTTGTTATCTCAAAGTCAATTTTTAATGGTGTCTAGTTTTCACTTGATGGAAAAAGTGTCAAATACAAGTAGTGTAAAGATGCAAAGTGGTGCAACTTTCATTCCATAAAACATGTGACCAACTAGACTATTCTAACACATCTAGATGGGTACTTTTATGCTAGGAATGGTCCTCTTTCACACCCAAACATGTTGAATCACTCTAAGCTACATTCAATTGACAAAATCCCTTAAGAGTCTAAAGTGAAAAATGGTTGTAAACTTCAGCATGTTGTTATTTAGATATTGTGGCACTTAGAAATTTTTTGTCTGAATCTACAGGATTACATTGGTCCCCTCTAAAATAACCTCTCTGATTTTTTTTTTATCTTGGAGTCTTTTTTTCATGGTGTCTAGATTTTACTTGATGGAAAAAGTATCAAATGCAAGCAGTGTAAAGTTGTAAAGTGGTGCAACTTTTATTCTGCAACTCATGTCACCAAATGCAATGTTTTAATGCATCTGAGTGGGTAATTTGATTCTAAGCATGGTCCTCTTTTTCACTCAAACACGTTGAATTTCTCTAAGTTGCATTCAATCGACAAAATCCCTTAAGAGTCCAAAGTGAAAAATAGCTGCAAACTTCAGCATGTCATTACTTGGATACCGTAATGCTTAGTAACTTCTTTTCTAAGCCTATGGGTTTGTGTTGGGCCCCTCTACAATAACCTCTCTCATTTTTCACTATCTCGGAGGCATTTTCCCGTTTTGGTGACTTTTCAATTAGGGAAAAAGTTGTCAAATGCAAGTAGTGTAAAGTTGCAAAGTGGTGCAACTTTCATTCTACAACTCATGTGACCAAATGAATTATTCTTATACATTCGGGTGGGTATTTTTACGCTAGGCATAGTCCTCTTTCGTAACCAAACATGTTGAATCACTCTGAGCTACGTTCAATTGGTTGAATCCCTTAAGAGTCCAAATTGCAGTTGTTGTCACCGAATAGTGCACCCTTGCTAAGATGTAAAACTCAGCCTACTAGTGAAATATTGGATCCAGATATTCAATATTCATGACATATATTTTTTCATTCTCTAGAGTTATAAAAGATGATGTGGAAAAAGTTATAGGACCATGTTTGTCAATGATTTGTCATGTTATTTCATGCATAGAAAATGGAAGGAGGTTTTTTAACTTATTTAAATGATTAATATGGGAGAAATGTGATAACTACAAATGGGTGATGCATCTAGAAATAAAGCTTATATTTTTATTCATACACATCTAATATCTTCAAAGTATCATTAAAACTGACCTGTGCATTGATTTCATTTAATGAGATGTCAAGTGTTTTGATATTAGTAGATGCAAACAAATTTTGTTGGTTGGATCAAAAACTATCATGTATTTTTATGCACGTCCATACAAGTTCATAGAGGTATATATATATGTCTGTGAGGTTTGAAACATCTATTTTTTCTATAGATGAAAATGCATTGATTGTTAAGATTTAGAATCAGAACCGTTAATTGTTGGATGCCAGCCTCAGCCATGAATTAAAAGCAATACATTTTTCTATGATATTTTTTTATGGGAAGGATATCTTAGAGTTCATTTGAAACATTTTGGTCTTAAAGTCCTTGCCACTAGACAACAATAGAACTCAAGAAGTATGGAGCATACATGCAAATACATGAAATATACACATGAATCATGAAGACTACACATGAACACATGAATTATACATTGGAAGCATGAAGCATACACATGAATATACACAATATATGTGAAGTATAAATGTGAATAAGTGGAGCATACATGTGAATAAGTGAGGCACAACTAATTGAAGCATTACAAAAGATACAAACAACCAAGAATGGAGCTTATTGATCAATCAACAGTAATTGATTAAACATTATATGTAAACAAAATCCATGCCTACAACATTCAAGCATACAATTTACACAATATGAATGATAACACCATTCAAGAATGGTAGTAGAAAAATAAGATTTTCTTTAATCAAAATTTTGTACGGCTATACAATGATATATATTGATAAAGGTATATACAATATATCCAAAAAATCCATACAAGATTAGTACAAAAGAGCCATATGGACATAAAATGTCATGTATATATTGATAGTACAAAATATGTGTTACAAAATGCCACATAGGAAAACAACAAATGACCCTAATACATAGTCATTTCCCTCTAGGGAAAGGAAATAGATCTCGTGTTGCCTTCAAACTTCGGCTGGATGGAGTGCCTGTTAGTTCTCTTGTCTTTCGAACATGCTCACTAGTCCTCCTCTCTTCACTCTAGACCTTCAATTGATACAATAAAAAATAAATATGTTAATACATAGAAATTGAATTGTGAAATGACATATAACAAAATATAATCACTTACCACATACATACAGTAATCATGCACATTTACAACATTATGGCATCCATGATCTGGAGTGACAACCACCTGTAGCAACCATTGGGATAGAAATTAAACTACATAAAATTATCATGAAAAATTTCTATAATTAAACATTAAAAGAGAAAATATAATGTCAAATCGACTAATCTATTGCATACCTCTCTCAATGGATTGGAACTCGTTATTGCCACAATAACTCCATGTTCCATCGTGCCATCAACATCACCAAGGCTATCTGATGTCAACAACTGCAAATGAAACAACATATCTAAGTAATATAAAAAAGTTCAAGTAGTCCCTTTATAACTATAATAAATGAAAGAGTAAATAGTTGGCCTCAGTTGAGACTATGTAGTATAGTGCTTATAGATCATAGAATGGTGAAAATACTAAGTCCACTAGGATAGTCCAAACCCTTGCAAATGAAAAATTTCAGTTCTCATTTATATTCATATTGCATATGTTGATGAACTAATGTTAATGAGGGCATGTTGTCAACATAGTGATAATGCCACAATGAAGTTCACATGAATGAAGTGAGGATTACTATGTGATATGAAATGGTTAAAATATGCATGATGAAAGGAATAGAAGAATGAGATGGAATTTGAATGGTAAATATAATTAAGATCTCACAAGACCAACCAATTTTTGTGTTTCTCATCAATTTTTTAGATTTTTATATGCAAAATTATGAAAACTAGCTAACATTGTTTTACAACACCATTAATTAATAAAGGCTACTTGAGTGACATTTTTTTGAGGCCATGAATTGTGAGTTGTGGAGGTTGAAGGTCCACCAGGAAACTATTTGACATCCAAAGCATGTTAGGAGACAAAAATTCAAACATAGCATTCAACTGTTCAAATGCATTAATAATATCTTGAATACTAGTTGCATACCAATGAACTCAATGTTGAGAATGAATAAGCATCTATAGGAATCAAGCACATCTCATGAACACTCTGACCTTGAAATTTCATCATATCGATATTCTACTAATTTAGTTATTCTTAAATTTCAAAATATAATTTAATAAATAAATTAAATGAACTTGTTGAATTTTACTTGAGTGTCAATGTTAAATGTATTATTCAACAAATCATCTGTGAAAGCCATCACCTTTGCATCTGATGTAGGATGTGTAGCTACATCCTGAGTACTCTAATAATCATACGTGAAAATAGCACCACAAGCACCACAATGTTGGGTGGAGCTTGAGACCTACACGTATCCTCTACTTTAGGCTCTACTAGAGGCCTCACACACTATATAATGGTTTGGGTGAGCAAGCTAATCGAGTCCAGTATTTCCACCTCTACACTATCCTTAACAATGGAAGGAATGATGACATGCTCCACCATGGGTTTGGCCAAGGGTCTTGGTTCCAACTATGGATTACATCATGCAATAGGTCTATCATGTGTGGAGCCCTCACCTCTACCCTGAAATTCTAAGATGTCAAAATAATGTGGCATCTTATTGAGGACAAACTCACAATAGAGTTCCATCAAAAATTATTGTGGTACCTCATGGTTATTGCATGGAGGTTGGTCAAATACCATCCACAACTACTCCCAAAATTCAATTTTAATTAACTCATGGTGGCACCAATGGATGGGGAACCTCCTGCATGCATGAGACAAAGGTGTGTTGGTTCTTAGGTCTATAAATAGGGCACACAAGTTGAATTTGCTATTTTTTTTTTTTTTCACATCTACATATGACAAAACACTAGCATGAAATTGTCTCATCTCATGCCTCTTATTTGACCAAAAAAATATTTTGTTTCTCATTTCTCCTACATGAGATCATATAATTGGCTTCAATGATTCGGCAATCCCTCTCCTATAAGGGTGGGTTTTAGCATGCTCAGTTAATCTTCCAATTAATTGTTCAAAGTCTCTTTTATTGTTTTCAATTTGATTTAGGATATTTTCTTGTGTTCTTGGAGGATGCATATGAATTGATGGAAGGGTTTTGAGTTGTTCTTGTATAGGAGGCTCTTCATGAGGGGGTGATTGTGAATTCTCAATGTTTGGAGGTGAAGATTCATTCCCTCAGAATTAGAACAAAGTTTTATTAAAAAATCCTATTTCAATCTACATTCTAAATCAAATGTAAAATAAAAACAATAAAAATACATACCTCTTCACAATATTCGACCTCTTTGACATGTTGGTGGCATCCTCGTGAAGAATTGCAAGCTAAGAGTGCAAAAAATGGAAGAGATTTGGTGAGCGCAATTTATAGAGATGAAAACCTCCAAGCCAAGTTGTGGGTTGAAATGAAAATGAGGTTTGAGACACGTTTCTTTCTTTTTATTAACTTTTGCATTTGGCATCAAAATTGTGTCACAGATTGGTGCACTTACCCATATGTGTATATACATATACATATACATATGTATATATATATGCACGTATATGTATATGTATATATATATACATATATGTGTATATATATACATATACATATACATGTGTATATATATACATACACATACACATATACATATACATATACTACTTTCATGACATCCCGCGTATTTTTTGAACCAACTTGCATTTAATGCTTCCAATGCCTTGCACACCTTGCCAACTTTAGAGCCTTATATTCTAGCAACTCATTTATTCTTTATAATGATGGAAATGTATGTGTATTTTTATGTGAATATGTATGTGTATGTGTATGTGTATGTGTATGTGTATGTGTATGTATATGTATCTATGTATGCGTATTTGTATGTTTGTGTGCATGTAAATTTAAATGTAAATGTGTATGTGTATGTGTATGTGTATGTGTATTTCTGTGTGTATGTATATGTAAGGTCTTATGTATATGTATATGTGTATGTGTATGTATATGTATATATCTATGTCTATGTAAATGTATATGTGTATGTATATCTATAGATGTGTGAAGAGGTCTTAAGTGGGCTACCTTTCCACATCTACTTCTCTCGCTTTTCCACCCTTACACTCCACTATGTTGCATTAATGACTCGTCGCCCCTTGCTATACTTGACTAAAATCATGTTTATTTCCCTTATGTATATGTATATGTATATGTGTATGCTTCATCAACTCAATCCTGCAACAATTATATTTGTAACATAGGAAAACTATTGGAAAGAAACTAGTTAAAGAATATAAACATTAATATAACCTACATTAAACAACAAAGCACAACGTAAATAAAAAAAGTGATAAATGAAACGTTCTCATCGAATATTTGTCCACTTCTTTGAATTATCTCTATTGTCCTTCTCCATTTTTCCTTCTATAGTATAATTTCCCTCATATTTTCAATAAGTGTGCAAGTATAGCTATTGTATATATGTGATTATAGAAAAATATCAAAGATTATGAGTTACTTCCAAAAGTATATCGATTTCGAAAGGAGGAATAATGATGAATGTGAGGTCAATTTATAGGAAATTGGTTTTTGAACAATCGAATTAGATTCAAAAGAGAGATCAACGAACAAGATTAATGAATGTCATGCGATTGAGATTTGTGTTAGTTAGAATGTGAGTTGGAAAAGTCTGTATGATAAAGATTAAATTAAATAATAATTTAATATGACGTTAAGACTATTCAAAAATTGAAAGAATAAGAGATCAAGATTAAATAAATGATTTAATCTCTAGTTGAAAGTATTCAAAAATTAGAAGAATAAGAGTTTGAATGAGAAGGATTAAGATAAAGATAGAATTTGGAGAACGATTTGTTCAAATGCACACAAGAATTAATTAATTAAATAAAGACATTTAATTAATAAATATGTTCATGCATAAGAGTTAGAACTAAACGACTGATTGGTTATGATAGAGAGTGTCTTTGCAAAGACAATTAGATGTTGAATCAGGAGATAATTGATTGCTTCAAATAGATCTCGAGTCAAGTGAGAATGAATAATTAGATAAGTAGGCAATAGAAGAATGTGATAGGAATAATTATTTTTATGAATTAAATGTTTATTTAATTCAACATTCAAAATTTAAGGATTTAATTAAATAAATAATTATTTATTTATTTGATTGTCGAAAAGGTTAATTGAATAATTAAATAATTCAAAATGAATATTTAATTATAGTCGAAATATGATCAAAGGTAAATTAAATAATAAATTATTTAATTATGAAAGAGAATTAATTAATTAGCAACGTAATTAAATAAATAAGATTTATTTAATTAATCAAGGTTGAATAAAGGTCATAATGAATTAATCAAATAATTAAGGTTATTTAAATTAATAGAATAAATATGTGTTTAGAAAGTAATTAAATAATTATCATTATTTAATTGTGACCATGGACATTTAGAAATTACGTTGAAAATGGTACTCACGGGCCTAGACCAAATTTCAGTGTCTACAGTTTGCCCCTCTTTGATACAATGTCATTTTGGATTTTTTTTCAAAGAAAATTGATCAAAAACATGCCCTAGTCATGCCCCAGTATGAAATAGGTTAGGGTATCCCCCGTCAGGAAAATTGACGAATTTTTAGAAAAAATTCAAAAAAATAGGAAATAGTCTCGATAAGTCAGTTTGATAACCAAAAATGCAGTGGAGTTGACGGAAATAAATTTGGAGGTACAAGGTTCATGTACGGATCGATTGAAGATGGAATTTTACACGGCCAATAGACAAGGTTGGAGGAAATTCCACCCTAAACCCTAGTTATAAATAGAAATTGGGGTGAAAATCAAATCATTTGCACCCTAAAGAATTGAAGAATAGAGATTTTTGCTCTGAGTGCTTAGTGAAGATGTCACATGTTCCCTACACTGATCATTGCAGATACTGGATCTAGACCTTTAGATGCCTTGCCGATGAGGGACCCCCGGTACGTACCCTTGAACAAATTTTTGAATTTTCATTTTGCACATTTTTCTAGGCATTTAAAGTTTATTTATGAGATGCGTCACTTCTAGTTCAACACATATGCATTCGTATGTGATGCATTTTCTCACGGAATGATGCATATGTTAATACATGTCTAGGTAGTTTTAGGTCATTTAGGCAATCAACGCATTTGACAAAATATGCATTGCATTTGTAGTTATGCATCACATGTGAGATTAATATAGTCGCATATAGGTTTGTGAGATGCATTTGATTTTTTTCTCGCATTTGCATAATAGATAGGTCAATAATATGCATTGCATCTACAATTTATGTGCCACATATGTCTGATTATAAAGATGCCCTCATTTTGTGATGCATTTGGTTTGTACAATGTATATGCATTTTTATAAGGCACATGTGTTATTATGCACTGTATTTTCCTTTTAGAATGATGCATTTGATAGTGTGCATCGTATTTTTTTTAAAGCGACACATTTGATTTTTGAAAAAATAATCTGATGGAAAGATGAATGATTTTTTGTCTGACACAATTTTTTAATTCCTTTGTAGGTTGTATTAGATCTGATTTATACTTGGGAGTCACGTCCAAAGACATATGATCTCAGAGATAGATTACAGAGCACAGAGAGATGAATGTTGTGGAGATTAGGGTTGCATCATGTATGTACTATTCCCACTATTCGAGCGAACATAGGTATGCTTGCTACGCTATGTGAGAGGTGGCATTCAGAGACCTCCTCATTTCATTTTCCTACTAGTGAGGGAACTTTCACATTGGAGCATGTATATAGAATTTTGAGGTTTCCTATTAGAGGCGAGAGAGTGATGTATGATACACAAAGAGGTTATAGTGAGATCACTATATTCTATGTATATGATGATTTTAGGAGACTAGGGATAGAGTACTATGAGATTATATTGCAGGTTTTGGTGGATAGATATGAGAGAATAAACTGTATGTTTTGTACATTGATAGCTAGCATAGTTCTTCCTAACCGTCGAGGTCATGGATTTCCTATTGGGTGGGGAGAGATGTTAGTGGGTTTGCTAGAGAGGGAGGTTTTCTACACCTAGGGCCCTTATTTATTAGCCATGTTGTACTTCCATCTGTATGATATTTCATATAGAGATGCCCAATCGATGAGTTGTGGCACTAATCTTCTTATGGTTTGGGCATGGGAACACATTGTTTTGTTTCATCCCCCAATTACTGTTGATCGGGATGCTAGATCCCCTTATGCTATCCATTATGCGGGAAACATCACACAGAACCATGTTGGAGATACTAGGTTTTGGCGACATGCACTTGACACGTTGGTTCAGTTCATTTGGAGACCATACATAGATTGTGGGTAGTGGTCAGATGAGGATAGACACTTTCCCTTTTGTAGGCAGACTCAGTACTTGATTGGCAGGACAGTGTCCAGTGTACACATCATTGAGAGGCATTTTCTAGATCGAGTGTGGAGGTAGTTTGGAGAGGTGCAAGATGTGCCTCGAGGATGAGAAAATTTTGCTCGATCTTCCAAAGAGGTAACCTTATGGGGGCCTATGATTCATGTTGCTATAGCAGAGGCAGAAATATAGACATTGCAACCTATATAGTGGGGATGGAGGGGTGGGGTTGCAGATCTTGGAACCACGATAGCATATGATGATTGGTTGGTAGAGCACCATCCCATTCCTTACACAAATCCTGATCAGCCAACACCTGTGGAGGGACGGGGGATGCGGCTCAAAGGTTGGAACAGAGGCAAGGGTGGCTGAGGAGGCGAGGATGATGGCAAAGGTGGTGGTGGTAGAGGTGGTCAACGTGGTCAATGGGGAAGGAGAGGTGGCTGGGTTTGTGGACTATCACCTTTCAGGGAGGTAGAGGTTAAGGGTGACAACATACCCATGTTGGACCTTAGCGGTGGTGGAGAGGCTAAGATTGGAGTTAAGCATGTTGCCAAGGAGGCAATAGTAGAGGAGCATGTGGAGGAGGTTGGGAGAGAGTACATGGATATTGATGTCCTTGGTATACTAGCAGGCTATGGGGTAGATGATGAGGAAGAGGAGGCAATGATGGGGGAGCAAGAGAGGGAGCTCCAAGATAGGATAGTGGAGGGTTGGGATGTCGAGATAGAGGAGAGATGGGGATAGGATGCAGAGGCTCCCAGGGGTACCGACATAGATTTTTAGGCCCGAGTAGAGGCCTTAGAGGAGAGGGTCATGGTTTTGACTGCAGAGTGAGATGCTCTGCAAATGGAGAGGGACCATGTTGTGGCCAAGAGGTAGTAGATAGAGGGTTGGTTTGTGGAGTTGAGAGAATTATGCATAGGAACAGCTGCAACATTCACTTGGGAGTTAGTCTAAGCTGACAATAAAGAGAGATACTACATGGACTTATATGAGGTAGAGGTTCCTCTCGAGAGACGAGCTCCTAGCTACTCATAGGAACACAGCAAAAGGTCACACAACATGACTCATACTAGGATAGTGAGTACAGAGGGGGTAGAGGGGCCTCATAGATCTAGACCATATGACAAGCCTCATTCACACAGGTCATCAGGTTCCCATCACCAATCGTCTTCATAGTCTCCTCGTAGGAGTAGTGGGATTTTCAGATAGGAACATGTATTTTTATTTATGGAGACATTGTATTTTGATCATAGAGCTGGTGAGCTCCTTGTTATTTATTGATACATTCTAACATTGTACTTTGACACTTGTTATTTTGAGCGATATATATATCATTTTTGGTGACGTTTATATGATTTGAATATGTTCTATATGATGATGTTGTTTATTTCTATATGATTATGCAGTTTATTTCTATATGATTATGTATGCAAAATATTTATAAATGTTATTAATGTATTCTAGGTTTACAAAAATGAGATGCAATGTGATGTTACTATTTATAATACCATGTGGATGGATGCATAATTTATACATATTTATGATAGGTAAATGGATGTATGTTATGATTATCTAAATTCCATGGATATGCCTCTTTGTTTGTACTTGTTTAAAATGTAGCATAACTAAATGTTGTACTATATATAGACATATGACAATGTTTACATAATGATTGTAGAATATATGCATATGCAGATTATCTAAAAAAAAATTGTGTCATAGGACTCCGTCATTATGCATGATAGAAGAAATGTTAGTGTGGATAACTCAAAATGTTAGTATTAAAAAATGGTGATTGGAAGAACATATAATATTCGATATTTTTCCATATATATACTAAGATTTGCATTAAATCATCATTGGGCAGGACATGACACAAATTGATAGTACACACCATGATATGAAATAGACCATAGTGTACAAAGGCATCCACTTGCAAAAACAAACAGTCGTAGATAGGGAGTTTCTTAACTCATACTAAGGGAAAAATTGCCCCAGTATTTTTGTCCAGACAAACCACAGACAACAAACAACTAAAAGATGGGTCATGAGACATCATTGCTCATCTAAATTTTTTATGGGACATTCTTGGGGAAACTAGTAACATGACTCAAAATCCAAGGTTAAAAGATAGTTGATAGACAACAGTCAAAGAAAAAGAGTCCTGAGACATCATTGCTTCTCTAAATCCTTCATGGTACATCCTTGAGAAATCTAGTAACTAGACTCAAATACAAATCGATAAAAAGATAAGACAAAATAAGTTATAAAGTCAAAAATCCAATAAAATTATTTCCCAAATTTGATCTTGTTTGATTGTTTGATTGTTTGACATAGCCTGATGTTAGGGGTGACACATACCATATAAGACATTGAGTTTGGTTTCGAATTTTTTGAATATCTGTATAAGGCATGACAAAGCCTAGTTTTAGAAAGACACATGTCGTATAACACATTGAGCCTAAATTCGTTGATGTGACAAGTTGCATAAGGCTATGATAACTGATTATGTCTATTGTCAAGAAGGACACATCTTGTATAAGACATAAGTTGATTGTTTTGACAATGTGTTTGATTTTGACTTGATGATAGTTTTGACCTATTTATCTTGTTGATACGTGACTTGTCTTGATGTTCTGACTGTTTGTGTGTGTGTGTGATGACAGTGTATGACTTATGTGGACTTGACATGATGTACCCTAAAGGACTCACCTAGTGTGTCCTCAGGGGCTCATCAATTGATGCCCTTTCCTATGTTGTACATGTAGAGACCTCATAGTTCGACTAACTTTGACTAACATGGATTATTGATAAATATGTACTGAACTTGATGATATGTGGCGTCTGTGATAGTGAATGTGATAAACCCTAATTTACTGACCTAGTCTAGCCTTGGGGGCTCATCGACTGATGGCCTTTCCTACGTTGTACACATAGAGACCTCATAGTTCAACACGACCACTGATGTTGATATGTACCAAGAATGAGTCATGATTTTATGTGTCTGATACGTGAGAAACCTAGAAAGACAAACCTAATGCCTCAGGGCCACATCGACAGATGGCCTTGCCTACATCTAGTCGTAGAGGCAACTTAGTTCAACCATTTCTATGAATGACTTGACACACTGACTCAGAACCTGTTTTTGGGATTTTTGACATGTTTTTTTTGGTCTTTTTGGAGTTTTTTTATGTTTTTGGATTATTATTTTTCAAGACATTTAATGATTTTTTTTGAGTTTTTCCATGACATTTTTTGACATTAGGATGATATGTACAAGGTCTAATTGAAATAGGTCAAGTATTTTCCCCCAGTTGGGTATAAGACCTATGGAATGGAGTGGGGAGACGGAGTGGACTTGATGTCAATTGTTTCAAGTTATGGATAGGAAAACCATTTATTATGGGTGATGATGGGAAAGTCTTATTGGAATAATGGTAGATGAAGGAGCGAAGTCGACTACACATGACTCCTATTTGCCAAGTTCTCACCATGGTACTTATCCATAGCACCATTGAAGTGGTTTTCACTATTTGGATGAATTAATTCTCTTTACTATTTTATTGATTTTTTAATTTTTTGGTGTTACAAAGATGCCTATTTTTCAAGTTTTCATCAAGGTAACAATTTTTTTTTTGTTATTGTTGTTTTTTTTTTTTATGATTAAGACATGGTTCCTAGAAGCTATGCATAGAACCTCTTCAGATGAAGGTTGTTGATTGGTGACAAAAGTGGTTATCCTTCAGGGGTTGAAATTTGATACGCTCCTAATCCAAAAACGTTTGTAACAATGTAAGGCCCTAACCAGTTTGGTTCAAACTTGCGTGGTTTTTCTCTTTCAGATTGATTCTTCGGGTTATCCGTTAAGAACAAGTCACCAATGTTGAAATGTCTATTTAGAACTTTCCTATTATAGCTATGATGAAGACGGTTTTGATATTCTTGAATATGATCTAGTGCCTTTTGTCTTTTTTCATCTAGGAATTCTAACTCATGTAGTCGTGACACACTGTACTCTTCATCATCAATATGACCTTTCAAAGATAACCTTAGGGATGGAATTTCAACCTCAATAGGTAAGATAGCTTCAAAACCAAATACCAGCGAATATAGAGTGGTGCCAGTGGGAGTACAGATGCTTGTGTGGTATGCCCATAAGGTAGGATTTAGTTGTAGATGACAGTCACAACCAGCATCATTGACAGTCTTTTTGAGGATTCTGATGATTGTTTTGTTAGATGTCTTTGCTTGGTCGTTACATTTTGGATGATATGTACAAGGTCTAATTGACATAGGTCAAGGATTTTCCCCCAATTGGGTATAAGACCTATGCGATAGAGTGGGGAGACGGAGTGGACTTGATGTCAATCATTCCAAGTTATGGATAACACAACCATTTATTGTAGGTGATGGTGAAAAAGTCTGATTGGAATAATGGTAGACGAAGGAGCGAAGTTGATTACACATGACGCCTGTTTGCCAGGTTTTTAGCATGGTACTTGTCCATAGTGACACTGAAGTGGTTTTCACTATTGGATGAATTATTTCTCTTTACTATTTTATTATTTTTTTAATATGTTTGGTGTTACAAAACGCCTGTTTGCCAAGATTTCATCAAGGTAACATTTTTTTTGTTTTATCTATTTTCTTGTATTTTATTATGATTAACACATGGTTCCCAGAAGCTATGCATAGAACCTCTTCAGATGAAGTTTTTTGATTGGTGAAATAAGTGGTTCTCCTTCAGGGGTTGAAATTTGATACACTCCTAATCCAAAAGCTTATGTAACAATGTAAGGCCCTAACCAGTTCTGTTCAAACTTGCCTAGTTTTTCTCTTTCATATTGACTCTTTAGGTTCTCCATTAAGACCAAGTCACCAATGTCAAAATGTATATTTAGAACTTTCTTGTTATAGTTGCGACAATGATGGTTTTGATATGCTTGAAGATGATCTAGTTCCTTTTGTCTTCATTCATCTAGGAATTCTAGCTCATGCAGTTGTGACACACGGTACTCTTTATCATCAATATGACCTTTCACAGATACCCTTAGGAATGGAATTTCAACCTCAATAGGTAAGATAGCTTCATAACCGAATACCAAGGAGTATGGAGTGGTGTCAATGGGAGTACATATGCTTATGTGATAATCCCATAAGGCATGATTTAGCTTTAGATACCAATCACGACCAATGTCATTGACAGTCTTTTTGAGGATTCTGATGATTGTTTTATTAGATGCCTCTACTTGGTCATTACCTTGTGGATAATATGGAGTGGAAAAGTGATGTTGGATATTAAATTCTTCATAGAGATGACAGACTTCTTGGTTTTTGAATGGATGGCCATTATCTGTGAAGATGGATTGACGAACACCATACCGAAAGATTATGTATTTTAGAATAAACTCAGAAATTTGTGTGTCGGTAATATAGGTCATAGGAATAGCCTCAATCCATTTGGTGAAGTATTTGGTGGTGGTTATGATGAACTTATGGCCATTGGAAGATGGAGGGTGTATCTTACCTATGAGTTAAAGTCTCCATTAGGAAAAGGCCCATGGTGAAGTTATCAGTTGGAGATCCTATGTTGGCATGTTTATCAAGTCTTCATGTACCTGAAACTGTCAAAATTTCTTGATGAAGATATATGAGTCCTTTTCCATTGTAGGCCAATAATAACCTAATCTCGTAATCTTCTTGGCTAAGGTAGGACCGCTAGAATGGGATCCACATATACCTTCATGTACCTCATGCAAGGTTGCTTTTACTTCTTCAACATCCAGACATCTCAATATGGTATTATCTAAGGCACGTCTATAAAGGGTATCTCCGATGAGGTATATTTGGAAAACTTACAAATGAATGTCCTACGTTGTTTATTTGACAAGTATAAGGGTAAGATTTGGGCTTGGAGGTAATCATATATGTCCTTGTACCATGGGGAAGTAGGACCAATAATTGTACACACCATCATGGAAATAGGGACGTCATAGGTAGGGACCAAAAGTTGTTCGACCAAAAAATTGAATTTAGGCACATTGATAGGTATATCCAATAATGAACCAATGGTTGCCATAGCAATTGTTGTCTTGTTCTGAATTTGGGGTATTTGTTGAAAGGTGATGTTATCAAAGTATTGCTTGAAACTATCCACCATGTGCTCGTAGGGATCAAGTTTCTCATCTCTAGTTTCATATTTGTCATTGACTTGCCGAACTACTAGTTGAGAATCTCCATAAACATGTAAATGATTGATCTTCCATTGGGCTTCCATTCTTAATCTTGTCACCAAGGCTTCATATTCCACTATGTTGTTTGTGAAAAGAAAAATAATTCTCAATGATTTGGGAATAGTGTTTCCTTGTGGTGTAACAAATAGTATTCCTTCTCCTAAAACATGATTATTGTGAGATCCGTTAAAGTATAATTTCCATGTGGTTCTTTTGTCAATGGTGAAGATGAACTCATTAGGAAAATCTAAAACTAGAGGATGGTTATCCTTAATTGGTGTGTCTGCCAACTGATCAGCAATTACTTTCCCTTTTATCACTTTCCTTTCCAAATATTGGATGCCATATTCACTAAGTATCATTACCCATTTAGCCAATCAACCTGTTAATGTTGCTTTACTTAAGAGATATTTCAGAGGATCTATCTTGGTGACCAACATGGTTTGGTAGTTTAGAATATAGTGCCTAAGTTTTTGAGTAGCAAAAAATACTGGCACGTTCTATGTTACTATAGTTTAGTTCATATCCCACCAAAGTATAGCTGATGTAGTACACTTCCCTTTCATGACCTTCATCATCATTTTGTGCAAGTAAGGCTCCTAATGCTAACTGAGTTGCTGAAATGTAAATTATTGAAGGTCTGCCATCTGTAGGTGGCATTAACACAGGCGGTGCAAGCAGGTAATCCTTGATCTTTTGAAAATCTTCTTGGCATTTGGGTGTCCATACAAACAGTACCCCCTTCTTGAGAAAATATTGGAATGGATGCATTATCTGCTAACTGTACTATGAATCATTTGATAGATTTAGTCTCCCTTTTAATGTTCTTAGTTGACTAATATTGGTTGGTGGAGGCATGCCCATTATATCTCTTACTTTTGAAAGGCCCACTTCAATGCCTCTTCTAGAAATGATATATCCTAGATTTTTTCTTAATTTAACGCCAAAGACACAGTTTTTTGGATTGATCCTTACTTTGTAATTTTCTAGTCTCTAGAATATCTTGTCTAAGACTTTCAAATGATCTACTCTTGTCAATTATTTGGTTATCAGATCATCTACATAATATTCCATGAGAGTATGTACAATTTTGATAGTCGTCATTGCACGTCGATACGTAGCTCCAAAAATTTTGAGCCCAAAAGGCATAACATTCCAACAATATATTCTCCATTGGTAGGTAAAATTTGTCTTATGTTGGTCCTCTGTTGCAATTTTGATCTTATTATACCCAGAGAAATCATCCATGAGGGATAGCATCTCATATCCTGTTGTAAGGTCTACTATCATGTCAATGTTTGGTAAAGGGAAGTCATCCTTAGGACATGGCTTGTTGATATCTTTGAAGTCTGTACAAATGCGGATGCCCCCAGATGGTTTGGTTACTGGCACAAGATTTGATATCCATTCTGCATAGTCTATGGTTTTGATGAATTTGACATTCAATAGCTTCTTAAGTTCAACTTTTACTAGTAGAACAATTTTTGGATGCATTTTTCTTAACTTATGTTTAGCGGGCTTAATACCTGGATGTAATGGTAGATGATGCAATATAAGTTTTGGATCCAGCCCAAGCATGTTGGCATATGACCATGCAAATTTTATCTATCTTTTTGTAAACTTGTCCTGAAACTCTGGTTGCTCTATCTCTGTCACAGATGCTACAAAATATATTACCCGAGGCTTTTCTTTAGTGTTTATGTTGATCACAACAGACTCTTCTACTAACATTGGTGATTTTTCCTGAGCAACTAGGATATTTTTCAAACCTCCATCCTTGGGTTCCTCGGAGAGGTTTTTTCCCTCGGATGTGTCCTTTATTTTTACTATTTCTTCATCCAAAGGTGCCTTTCGATTTTCACCTAAGGACTTGTAATTTTCATCATTTTCATTGCTTTTATTTTTGTTTTGTCTTTTGCAACTGGAGGTGTGAAAATACTCCCCAAAGTATGCCATGTCATCCAAGTCTATGGTAAATCTAGATTCATGATCACCTCTAGGTATGCCTTCTCGAAGTCCCATGAACTCAGCTATCGCTTCCTCGTTCTCGAATATGTCTAAGATGGGTGTACCTTTTTTATCCCAATCGACAAGTTGGGGATATACGAGGGGCATGTCATCATCAGAGTTATCAAAATGTGGAGCCTGACAAGGTGTATATAGAGTGGTTAACATGGTCATAGAAGTTTTGGACTAACTCCTTTTTGTTCTTTTTTCCTATAGACAAGTAGACTTTGGGGTGGAACCCCTATAACATCTAGGTCGTCAGAAGATGGTTCGGTAGGTGTCCAAGGTTCAGGATCAAGAGTTTCCCAATAATAAAGCTTAAGCCATTCGTCTTTTCACAAGGACTTTTTAGGATGGGGGCTAGATGGATTTGGTGAGGGTTGTAGCATTTTATCAAGTTCCCCAAATAACTTGTCTAGATCCATCATGCTAGTAGAGGATAGGGAATCTCACTCATATTCATTCTAGTCAGGGGAGTCATAGTAGAATGGGTCAAATGGTTCGTGAGATATCTCGATGTCTTCAGAAGCACTTACTTCCTCTTGTGGGGATAATGAAGTACTAGGAATACTAATTATAATCGGTCAAAACCCTAGGCCTAGTCCTTTTGGTCTTTGCAAGACAATGATTGGTTCAATCCTTCCATTTTGATGTAGCCCTAAAACACTATGTCTTTCATAGCCTTTTCTTTTTATTATCATTAAGCCTTTTCCATATTAATCCTTAGATATTTGAATAAACAGTGAAGGGTATTCATTGTCTTCCTTGTACAACCAGGAGGTGAAATCATCTTGGTCTGTAGCTTCTTTACTTAGCTCTCCCCATTTTTTCAATGCCATTATAGGACAGACATGGAACGTGACTATGGATTGTCTCCTATCTATTGTGGGTAGACCATATGACTTAGGAGGAACCATTTGACTGACACAATAGGATGATTTCATGTGATATTATTCATAGCCCTTATCTTGGATCTCTACCTTAGGATTGGATAATAGTGTTTGTGATGGAATGGACTTGGTAAGAGTTGATGGATCAACATATAAGGATAAGGTGGAGGATGAAGCCTCTTGATTGATTGGCACCTGTCGTTGTGGTATTTAACATAGGCTTGTGCAATATTGAAAAGGATCTGGATCACCATCAATTGTGATCTTTGTGCCATTGTAAGGAAATTTAAGAAACTAATGATATGTGGAAGGGACGTCTTTCATAGTGTGTATCCAAGGTCTACCCAACAAAAGAGTATAGGCAAGGGTGAGATCCAAGACAACTCCTTTAGATGATCTTTCCTCATTGTCATATGCCTTAATTACTATAATCTTAGTGGTTTCCACACATGCTTCTAAGAAACCTAATGTCTTAACCAATTTCAAGGTGCAAAGGTTCAACCCTGCTCCTCTATCTACCAAGACTCATCTGACTTTGGTTTGATGGACAAGAACTTCAAGGTGTAATGGATCATTATGATTGGTCTTCTCAATTGAATAATATCATTGAGAGAATGTGGCATGATGGGAATTGGTTAAGTATGCTAATATTTCTTCAAAATGATTGAAATCTATGTTGGTAGGGATTGTTGTGCTTTGCAAGTCTTTGTCAAGAATGGCTCAGTGATTTGGTGATATAGTCAATAGTTCCAAGATGGATATTTGTCCTAGGGTCTTCCCCAACTAGTCAAGAAAATTATACTTAAGCTTGGAAGACTATGTTTGTGGTTTTGATGAAGAACCTAGAAGGGTTATCTTAGTTTTGCATGTATTGACAACACATTCAGGATGCTTCTTTATGGTAATGGTATGGATATTTTCATTAGCAGCTCAGATATGAATGATGAAGTTACCTAGTTTATAATCGTAATTAGCATTGGTATAATTGGGCTGAGGTATTATTCTTAGTTTCTGAACTGGAGGCCTTTCCTTTCCCGTGGTCATAATGGATCTGTGAAGACCTTGTGATCACTATTTTTGGTATGTTTCTACCCATTGATTTCTATGGTTCCATCTTCAACAAAATCTTGTATGATGTTCTTCAGTTGTTGTCATTGTTGTAGGTTATGTCCCTTTTTTTTATGGTACTTACAATAGGTTTTGTCATCCCACCATGAGGATTTAAAATGTCCTAGATCATACTTTTTTGGTTCTAGAGGTTTTAGGAGGTTATGTTTAATCAGTTCTTTGAAAACTATCTCTATTGGTTCACCCAAACGGGTAAAATCACATTTAGGAAATCTTCTTTGTGGTCGTTGTTGTTGTGAATTTTGGATATAGTTGGCGGTTTGATCAACGTCATTAGACATGTCATGAGAGGGGTTGTAACCTCTAAGTGTGATGACAGGTCCTGCATGTAGGGTCTTAGCATCAACAATACCATCATTTGTTATGTTTTTTTCCTAGACCAAAATTTATTTCTATCATTGGGAGCGTTTTGGTGTTGAACAACTGAATTCCTACTTGGTGTCTTGATGTCCCCTTTTTCAATGAGGGCTTTCTCAAGTATTATGCCTTTTTGCACCAAGTCTAGAAAAGAGGTACAACAATGTACTCGTAAGTCACTTCATAGTTTTGGGTGTAGATTTTCAAGGAATATCGTGACTTTTTGTTTCTCTGGTATCTCGATAGGACAACGACTAGCTAAACTCCTCCATCTCTGGAAAAAGGTGGTGAAGTTTTCTTCATCTTCTTGCATGGTATGACACAAGGTAGCTATCATGATTTCATTGTCTCAGCTACTTCACCCCATGATCTTATGCCATACGAAATTTTAGAGAACCATTCCAATGCTATCGCAACAAGGGTTCGCGGAAAGAGTCTCATAAGGTATGTGTTGTCATACGAGATGTACATGCATGTTGTGGAAAATTCCTTGATGTGTTCTAGAGGATTCCTCAACCCATTGTACTTAGGTACATTTGGTATAATGTATCTGTGTGGGAAGGGTGTCATGTATAATGCTTTTTCAAAGGGACATGGACATAAATTTTGCACTGAGATAGTTCATTTGCCTAAAATTGACATAGTGTCCATTTTTTTTTGGAGAGCTTGCATTTGGTTTTGGAGAACATCTACTTGTATGTTGGTTAAGTTGTTTGGATCAATGTACGTGTTTTGAAATGCAATATTTTGTGATGGGTTGTGATTTGGTGAGGGTATATATCCTATTTGAATGTTCTGATTCAGTGTAGGAATATGTCATGTCTAAATGTTCTGATTTGGTATAGGAATATCTCATGTTTGTGTAGCCCCTATGTGTCGAATGGTAGTACTCATGCTGATATGGGGTATAGATCGTGTTGTGTTTGTACCAATTTTGGGTCTTTTTCTTTCGGTGTTTGTGCCAAAGGGATTTGTTGAAGATGCTCCTACAATAAATTGTAAACCTTGTGTTATGTTGAATGGGTTCGTGTTTACAATTGAGGATGTTTGAGTAGGTATGCTTGTTGGTACTGTTGTAGCAATCTGAGGAATAGAGACACTCAATGTCATGGTTTACGTTGGTTGCGAAGATGAAGGATATATTTTGTGGATGTCAAATCCTGGAGGTAGTGTGGCACCTTCTACTAGCATCTTTGCCAGATATCTTTGAGGATCATTTTTAAAACACTCATCCATTAAGGATGGGAATTCAAGATCTTGAACAATGTATATGTCTTCAGAATAAATTTTCCATGTGCATCTCTAGTGACATGTTTTTCCAGAAAAGTTTTTTTGTGGTCTTTCTATCCCTGATGGTTGGTTTGCAAAACAATTGATGAAGTCTTGTGAGTCTGCCATTTCTCTTTCTTTCTTTCTAGACCTTGTTTTGACCATGAAAATGTTTCTCAAGATGAGGTGATGCGAACTATGCCTATAATGATATGATCTAGTCTATGTTTTTGGTATTTTTGAATATAAACAATGTCACTAAAATTATGGATTTCTAAAATGGCGTATGCTAGGATGACAATATGCAAATTTTTGAGTAGATTGTGACGGTAAATGATTCTAAGAGGATATTACCTATCACCTATGGAATAATCCAAAGCTTTGACTTAACTTTACCAAGGAACCTAATGTAGGACAAGGAAAAAATGATAAGGTGAATTTCCAAACTAGACTGATGAGTTGCAAGGATTCACTAGTAAGACAAAAGTGACTAGGTTCAATGATAATGACAATCAAAGCATGAACTTATCCAATGATGCAAAAAGTTGTCCTATTCTAAGATATGCAAATTCCTATGAGGTAATTAATTTTTGCAACTAGGACGAATATCTCTAAAACTTAAATGACACCTAAACAATGCAAGGTTTTTGAGAAATTTTCTAGTTTCTGTCCAAGGTTTACCATAAAAAAATAGAGGTGAAAATGATAGCTTGTTTTCGCAATTTTAAGATTTTTGTTGATAGTCAAATGCAATTCAGTTTGCAGATGCATTGCTAAAATTGGCAGATGCATTTTGGTTTGCAAATGTGATTAACTAATGAAATCTAATCTCGGTTGTTGACAGGAAATTGTGATTTACATAGATAGATGTGGTTCAACATTTAACAGATGCGACTCTAATGGTGGATGTGGCTCACAATTCAGATGTGACTCAAAATCTATTCTTGTGAAAATTGACTTTTGTTGACAGACACATGTGGTTTTCCATTTTACAGTTGTGACTCAAAAATACACATGCGTTTTTCTATTGATCAAATGCGACTCAGTTTTCAATTGCAGTTTTTGGTGAATGATAGTATAAACTGACTCTGAGGTGACAATGATAGTTTGTTTTCACAATTTTGGGAATTTTGTTGGTAGTCAAATGCAATTCAGGTTGTAGATGTGTTGGTAAATTAACAGATGTGTTTTGGTTTGTAAATACGATTAACTAATGAAATCGAGTCTCAATTGTTGATAGGCAATTATGATTTACGCAGACATATGTAGTTTAAATTTTAACAGATGCGACTCTAATGGAAAATGCAACTCAAAATCTAATCTTGTGAAAACTGACTTTTGTTGACAGACACATACAATTTTCTATTTAACAGCTGCGACACAAAAATACACATGTAGTTTTCTATTGATCAAATGCGACTCAATTTTCAGTTGCGGTTTTCTGGTGAATGATAGTATAAAATGACTCTGTTTAATGACCATGTTTAAGGAAATGAATAATACAATTAGAAGACAATGTTTTTTTCAGTTTCAATGTGAATGAATATGTTAAAACTAGAAGACATGTGCAATTCTTAAGCCTAGTAGTGACAATATTTGTTGAGTTCTCACTTGGGTTTCCCTAGCTACGTATATTCAAGGTGGATGACTAGTAGCTTGAACCCGCTGGCTCCCCTCCATGACACACACTTCTTGGGGTAGCCAAGCTACAATACCCATGAACTTCCCATGGCATACTTCTCATCTCTACAATGAACCATAAAAATATGAGATGGCTTCACAGGTCTGACCTGATGCACCAGTAAATAGAAGGATTTTGGCTTAACTACAACAAATTAGCTTTTTAGTTTGGACACCCGTTCAAAAGATCCATGCGAGAGGCAATATCATCCCAGTCTGCAGAGGTTAGGCTTTGCAGGTTTCGACACACCACAAGGGTATTGGGGAATCAAATGCTTGTCCATTGGGATCTCTGTAATACTAAGCTTTCCTCAAGCATTATGGTTTGTATACCGGTTGGGAGTGGCTCGGAAAAAAATCTCATCATCGGTTTTGAGTCACGTTGGTTACTCTTAACGACCAATGTAGGCCCAAATTTCTAGAGTCAAAAATTGGTTCTCTTACACCCAGGATCACATGAATGGACAAGGGGAGAGGATACTTCGATATACCAAATCAGGCTTCTAATCTAAACCTGTTCAGGCACGAAAAACACTGGTTAATTTTAAGCCCAAATGAAAATTTATCTAATCTACCAAACAAAATTATTTTAAAATTAAAATCTTCAACAATAGGTTTTGCATGCAAATTGTTAGTAGTTCATGTTTTCAATTTGTCTTTGTCACTCGTCCTGCAGAAAAATATTTTGAATTCATGTCTTCTATGCTACGTCTTGCAAACACTATGTTATCCTCCTAAAACACACGCTGAAAATTGAAAATTAGCCATAATAAAAAGAAAATAAAAAATTGAAAATCATAATTTAAATTCAGGAATCTTACCAGTCAAATGTGTCATTTAAAGCAGCAAATGCATCGCAGGTTTCATCAATCAGTTGCATTGTAGAAAACCACAAATGTCTTTTTTTTTTCAAGATGCATCTCAAGATTCGTTAGTTGTGGTTTGTGATAACAATTGTCGTTTCGTCTGTCAGATGCATCATTTTGTACGATACCTACAAAAATAATCAAAAAACGTCTATGAATTTGCGAAGATGAATGTCTTCATGTCAGGTTCACCAAATGTAACATAAGAAATTGCTGGAAAGAAACTAGTTAAAGCATATAAACATTAATCTAACCTACAATTAAAAAAAAAACACAAAGAAAATAACAAAAGCAATAACTAAAATGGTCTCACCAAATATTTGTCCACTTCTTTGAATTATCTTTGTTGTCCTTCTCCATTTTCCCTTCTGTAGTATAATTGCCCTCAAATTTTCAATAAGTGTGCAAGTATAGCCATTGTATGTATGTGATTATAGAAAAATATCAAATATTATGAGTTTCTTCCAAAAATTATATCAATTTCGGGAGGAGGAATAATGACGAATGTTCGTTCAATTTATAGGAAATTGGTTTTCGAACGATTGACTTAGATTGAAAAGAGAGATCAACGATCATTATTCATGAATTTAATTCAATTGAGATTTGTGTTAGTTAGAACGCGAGTTGGAAAAGTCTAGAGGATAAAGATTAAATTAAATAATAATTTAATCTGATGTTAAGACTATTCGAAAATTGAAAGAATAAGAGATAAAGATTAAATAAATGATTTAATCTCTAGTTGAAAGTATTCAAAAATTAGAAGAATAAGAGTTTGAATGAGAAGGATAAAGATAGAATTTGGAGAATGATCTATTTGAATGCACACAGGAATTAATTAATTAAATAAAGATATTTAATTAATAAATATGTTCATGCATAAGAGTTAGAACTAAACGACTGACTGGTTATGACAGACAATGTCTTTGCAAAGACGATCAGATGTTGAATCAAGAGATAATTGATTGCTTCAAATAGATATCGAGTCAAGTGAGAATGAATAATTAGATAAGTAGGCGATAGAAGAATGTGACAAGAATAATTATTTTTATGAATTAAATGTTTATTTAATTCAACATTCTAAATTTAAGGATTTAATTAAATAAATAGTTATTTATTTAATTGATTGTCGAAAAGACTAATTGAATAATTAAATAATTCAAAATGAATATTTAATTATAGTCGAAATATGATAAAAGGTAAATTAAAGAATAAATCATTTAATTCAGAAAGAGAATTAATTAATTAGCGACGTAATTAAATAAATAAGGTTTATTTAATTAATCAAGGTTGAATAAAGGTCATAATGAATTAATCAAATAATTAAGGTTATTTAATTAATGGAAGAAAGATGTGTTTAGAAAGTAATTAAATAATTATCATTATTTAATTTTGACCATGGACATTTAGAAATTACGTCGAAAATGGTACTCATAGGCCTAGACCAAATTTCAGTGTCTACAATATCTTTTTTAGGTTCCATTGATTAATTTGGGGGTGTTCTCTTTTTTATATGATCTACACTTGAACTCAAATTGGGAGACTGTAGCACCAATCCAAGCATCACTTACACATTAATCACATCTACACAACAATATAGAGGTGCCACGTCAACACAATTCAAACCCATTACAACCATGTTTACCACTGTACTATAACCAAACCAACAAGAAAAAGCATCCACTTGTCTCATCAAACATGAGACCTACAACACATATCAGTAGGAGTATGTCCCATCTTGCCAAGTAGGGTGCGCACATAGACGCACCGAACTCAAAAATCCCACTTGCATCTTTTTTTACAAGCTATAAGGTAGCCATTATTAGAAAATAAATTATAGAAACAATTGCAAATAATAAACCAAGTCAATCAACTCAAGAATTAATGGTCAAAATCAATCAGAATCACCAAACAAGCATCAATCAGATTCAAATAATTCCCAATTCAAATAGCCATGAAAACCTTCAAGTATTCACATTTGGGGTTGCTATCTTTTGCATAGGTTCTACATCAATTCACTCATGCGACTATTGTAGCTTTCTTATTTTCCATTGATTAATTTGGAGGTGTTATCTTTTTTAAAGGTTATGCTTCATCAATTCAGACCTGTAACAATTGTATCTTTGTTAGGTGTCATTGATTATTTTGAGGGTGTTCTCTTTTTTAGGCGCCATTGATTAATTTGGGGTTATCTTTTTAATAGGTTATGCTACGTCAATTCACTCATGCAACTATTATAGATTTCTTAGGTGCTATTGATACATTTGGGGGTGCTATCTTTTTTATAGGTTATGCTTCATCAATTCAGCCCTCCAAAAAATATATCTTTGGTCGATGTCATTGATTAATTTGGGGGTGTTCTCTTTTTTAGGTGTCATTGATTAATTTTGGGGTGTTATCCTTTTAATAGGTTCTGTTAAATCAATTCACTCATGCAACTATTGTAGCTTTCTTAGGTTCCATTGATACATTTGGGGGTGTTCTCTTTTTTATAGGTTATACTTCATCAATTCATCCCTGCAACAATTGTATCTTTTTTAGGTTCCTTTGATTAATTTGGGGGGGTTATCTTTTGCATAGGTTCTGATACATCAATTCACTCATGCAACTATTGTAGCTTTCTTATTTTCCATTGATTAATTTGGGGGTGTTATATTTTTTAAAGGTTATGCTTCATCCATTCAAACTTGCAACAGTTATATCTTTGTTAGGTGCCATTGATTATTTTGGGGGTGTTCTCTTTTTTAAGTGTCATTCATTAATTTTGGGGTGTTATATTTTCAATAGGTTTTGCTACATCAATCCACTCATGCAACTATTGTAGATTTATTAGGTGTCATTGATACATTTGGGGGTGTTCTCTTTTTTATAGGTTATGCTTCATCAATTCATCCCTCCAATAAATGTATCTTTATTCGGTGCCATTGATTAATTTGGGGGTGTTCTCTTTTTTAGTTTCCATTGATTAATTTGGGGGTATTATCTTTTTAATAGGATCTTCTACATCAATTCACTCATGAAACTATTGTAGCTTTCTCAGGTGCCATTGATATATTTGGGGGTGTTTTCTTTTTATAGGTTATGCTTCAAGAATTCAACACTGCAACAATTGTATTTTTTTTAGGTGCCTTTGATTAATTTGGGGATGTTCTCTTCTGCATAAGTTATGCTTCATCAATTATGCCCTACATCTATTGTAGGTTACATATATGCCATTGATTAATTTATATGTGTTCTCTTTTGCATCAATTAAGTCCTGCAACTATTGTTTGTTCATCAAATAGTGATAGATATTGAAAGATGTCTATCTCTTCGAGATATATGTGATCCACCATGGATGTTTAGATCCATGCACATCATGTATATCTTGTACAAATAACTTATGTTTATGCATTCATCATTGCACAAACTCTCACACTGTAAATTTTTTTTAATATTTGTATGGATGGGAGTTAAAATTGTTTTGATGGTTCCAACATCAAGGTCTACTATTCAACCACCCCAAAAATTATCTATGGAAAAATTGACTTGTATAAGTTGGCCAACATTTCACTTCATTGCCTCACATTAATTTTTCACCACCCCTTGTTATTCTTATGTACAGTCATGTTCAATGCACATCCCTTTGAGTTTGAAACTATTTGAATCACTTACACATTCTCTATCTATATAAGTATTTTAAACACTTAGGGGACTTGGTTTTGTGAAGTCCTTTAATGGTTCACTATGCAACACTTCACAATTCAAATGGAATTGTGAGAAAGTGCAACATAGGTTGTCATTAGAAGATCATTCTTAAAATCAAGTCTCCCTAATTCATTATTGAATGCAACAATAGCTATGAATCTGTAGGGGAGAGGAGTCGAAACATGCACATCCAATTTTCAATGGTCCACTTGATACATATTTACGTGACTAATTTGATGAAGCAGAACCTATAAAAAATGGAACACCCCAAAATTTATCTATGGCACTTAAACAACCAACAATATTAAATGTATATGTATATGTGTATGTGTATGTGTATGTGTATGTGTATGTGTATGTATATGTGTATGTGTATGTGTATGTGTATGTGTATGTGTATGTGTATGTGTATGTATATGTATGTGTATATGTATATAGAACTGCTTACATGCATTCTTTTGCTTACATATTTACGTGACTGATTTGATGAAGCAGAACCTATGAAAAATGGAACACCCCAAAATTTATCTATGGCACTTAAACAACCAATAATATTAAATGTATATGTATATGTGTATGTGTATATGTATGTGTATGTGTATGTGTATGTGTATATGTATGTGTATGTTTATGTGTATGTGTATGTGTATGTGTATGTGTATGTGTATGTACATGTATGTGTATATGCATATAGAAATTCTTACATGCATTATTTTGCTTATCAATAATATTTATGTCTCTATTACACTTACCTAACTAAAATGATGAAACAAAACCTATGAAAAAGAGAACCCCAAATTTATCTATGGCTTTGAAACAACAAAGAATATTATGTATATGTATATGTGTGTGTGTGTGTGTGTGTGTGTGTGTGTGTGTGTGTGTGTGTGTATGTGTATGTGTATGTGTATGCATATGTTTGTGTGTGTGTGTGTATGTGTATGCATATGCATATGCATATGTATATGTATATGTATATGTATATATATATATATATATACATTTATGCATATGTATGTGTATATGTATATAAAATTGCTTACATGCATTCTTTTTCTTACAAAGAATATGTATGTCTCTATTGCTTACCTGACTGAATTGATGAAGCAAAATCTATGAAAAAGAGAACAAACCCAAATTTATCTATGGCATTGAAACAACCAACAATATTATTTGTTACTGAAATGAAAATTTGTAGCAATATATATATGTGTGTGTGTACGTATACATTTATGTATATATATGTATATGCATGTGCATATGTGTACATATATATGTATAGATATACATAGGGGTGATCCCACAATAGTGGTTTACAATTTTTGGCCAAACTGGACACTAAAATTATTATTTTTAACTAAATCTTCATATTCGGGCACCTATAGCAGTTAAAACATGAGGAATTTGAAGATGATACAAACTAGAGTCTCATCACATTTTGTCTTTAGATTCTAAAATATTTTTTTCAAATTTTTTGGAATCAGATTGCACTTCTTTTTCCATCTCCCATGAAAACCGGTTTTTTTTCAGAAAACAACATTTTTAAAAAGTGACTCTCACCGTATACAACATAACGGTTTTTTGTATGAAGGATAAAATTCTCATTTTTTCAAATTTAGATATGTAACTACGATATCTAGCACTTCCATTTGGTCTCATAGTTTTTTATTGAATATTTTTTCCTTAATCAAGTTTCGAAGTCAAACCAATTGCAATTCAGACATAGGTGGATTGTATACAACATAACTTTTTATGTATGTATCGAAATTCAAATTTTATTTTTTTAATAGATCAAGGACATCAATACCCAACATGAACATATTTTTTAAAATTTTATTTTGATAATATTCTATTTTTCCACATGTGCAAAACAAAGAGCTTGATTTTCGGTGAAAAACCTATGTTTAATAAAACTAAAAAAACACATACATAATAAAACCAAAACATATTAAAATTTTATTCGTTGGATAGCTCATTTTGAGGACTACCATCATCCAATTGGGTTTGTGAATTATCCTCCATTTTCATCCTCAACCCGAGCTTCGAAGGGCAGAAATCTACTAAAATTTGGTGGAAGAGGGAGAGAAGGGCAAAAAAGGGGGGTTCGAGCGAACGCCCCTTCGAACGAACCCCCCTTAACTCGAAAGGGTGAAGGGGGGTTCGCACAAAGGGGGGTTTTCTTGAACCCCCCTTTTTTTTGAATTTTCCATTCGTTTCTATTGAGAAACATGGCATTATAGGGTTCGAGTGAACCCACCATGCAAAAGGGGGTTCGCTCGAACTAGGGGTTCGACCGAACCCCTCTTTTGGGTTCATGTGAACCCCTTAGTTCAAACGAACCCTTTAAAACATGAAATTTTGAATGTGTGCACATTTTTACAAATTTCCTTCCTCCTGAAAATTGTACACCACTATTATGGGTTTACCCATAGATGTATCTACAATTTCTTACATTCATTCATTTGCATGACTAAATTGAAACACAACAGTAAAATAGATATGTATAAAGAGGTATATACTTATACATACATGCATACATTGGCTACAATAGATGTATGATTAAATTGAAGCTGAATTAGAACCTACGAAAAAGATAACACCCCCAAATTAATTAATGGCACCTAAAAAAGATACAATAGTTGCATGTATGAACTGAAGAGCAACAACAAAATAGATATATGTACATTTATGTATATTTATGTGTATACATATATGTATATGTATATGTATATGTATATGTATATGTATATGTATATGTACGTGTATATTTATATGTATATGTATATATCTATGTATATGTATATGTCTATACATATACATATACATATAAATATTGTAGAGTAGAAAATTGTCTCCACTAGGGTTTTAGGACCTAGGGCAACAATCTTCTACACTCCACATTCAAGAACAAATATCCTTGAGATTTCAATGCAAAGGAGATTGAAATCTGATAAAGGAAATGTTCTAGGGCGATTGAATGATAAGAAATAAGGGGTTCACCACCAAGCTAGGGCTTGAAAAAATGTATTACATGCAAGATGGTATGTAAAACCTAGTTTGATGCAAACCTGGACTAAATGGCTTGAAAATGCAAGAAGAATAAAACAAAAAGCTATAGAATAGAATGTGTGCACCTGAAAATGTGTTGAAGACTAGAAACAACTCTGAAATGTTGAAAAACCTAATTTTTTGGTCTAGTGGGACTCATTCGCCATTATGGGTGAATTAGTCCCAGATCTGGATATTTGCATAAGAGTAATTTTTAGCCAAAATGGTATCCAAATTTGCAAAGATCTCTGAAAAACTCCTATGGTAGGACTCATTCACCACAACTGGGGGATGAGTCCCATTTTGCCACAAAGTGTCCCACGAGTAGAATCTTGAACTGAAACTTTGCAAGCCTCTAATGATTGATAAAATAAGCACTTTCCCACTAATTTCATGCAAATTGGATGGATATTTTGTCATAGATCCAAAAGTTTCCATGAGTACTGAAAATTTTTCATGACAACTTTGACAACATTTGTAACTTTGTCATTTTGGTGCTTTTGAAGGCTTCAAATCCACTTTTCTTCAATCTACAAACCTACAATCACACATTAAAGAGGGGAAAACTTGTTTATTTTCAGGGAATGGGGGTTTTCTTTTATCAAACCCCTTTTAGGTAATACCAAATGATGAAATAAGATAATGAAGCGTAAACATGAAATAATGCAAGTAGAACCTTGCCATGACGATGGATCTTGAATTGTTACAACACTTGATGAATAATTCTGCCCTTGAATGCTCTTGAAGATACTTGAATTCTCTTGTGAACTCAACTTGCTATTAAGAATTTTCTCACAAAAAAACTAGGTGAAAATGAGTGAAAGAACCCTGTATTTATACTCAATTATGCAAGAATTCCCAAAATTACAACACTACAAACTGACATCAAATCTAGGAGAATAAAATCCCATCGGAAATTTGAATTAAATTTGAATTTTGGTCACACTCGACTCATTCGCCACAAGTGGCGAATGAGTCCCATTTGGAATAATGTATGGGACAAAAAATCAAAAGTACTTATAAAGGTGTAAAAAAAGGTTTGGGACCATAAAATTTAGGTGAGACTCATTCACCACAATTGGGGGAAGTGTCCCAAATCACTAAATTGAGACCACACAAGCTAGAAACACCTAAATTATGATTGGTTATTGATTGGTTTTGGGATTATCCTAAAAAAGATGCAATAAATGAGGCTCGTGGATGCAAAATAGGGCTAATTAAAGCATAAGAAAGCCAAATTATTAATGACAAGCCTAGAGGAATGTGAAAGTATATTACAACACACCAAATAAGCAAATATTAATGTAAATTATGATTGAAATTATATTTATTATGCTTAATTAATTGATAAAACCCTAGAAAAGTGTGAAAATGTTACAACACCTTTGCAAGGTACCATTGAAATACATTAGTTTACAAGGGCCTAAGACCTAATTTGAATGTGTTATCCACATTACAACACTAAATCAAGGCCATATTAAGCCAAAATTTGCAAGGAGGAGCTAAAAAAGCGCGAAAAATCCTAAGGACCCTTTTTTTGAAATTACATTTAGTCCTCACTTTAGTGAGAGGATGAACTTGCTTCAAACTCAAACTAAAGTAGACAAACAAGAGGGGTCCAATTATACCAATGTGGATGACAAGGGATGAAAAATATCAAGGTAGTGGTCAAGCCCCCAAGATCTAAGATCCTAAGTCAAACCAACATAAGCACAAAAGGACACACATAAGGTGTACAATATGCAACAGGACAAGATACATGATCATGCAATGTAAAGAACTAAAATAAAGAAAAATGAGGTGGAAAAGTTGTGCTCACTTTGGGGCCACAGAACATTAGGTCATCCATGGGGTGAGTTGTCCCAAATAAGTGGTTTAGTGAGAAAGTTGTGTCAGTGTTTCAACTTCCCACTGCATAATGAGAAAGCTATGCTAGTGTGTCAGCTTCCCATTATACAAACCGTACCAAATTCATGCTCTTGATAACTTTGATAAGGCACTGCAATGAAAAATATTTTGTAAATTATTTTGAATGTCATGTAAAAAAATTGTTAAAGGGGATTTTTATTTGTTCATGTAAGGTATTCTTCTTAGGGAGTAGTATGCCTAATGTCTCTGAGAGAGGACAAGTCAAGGTGTCAGATCATCACCCATGGGATCCCTCGTTCTCATCATGCCATGCTAGTAGATTGTACACTCTTGGACGAAATCAAACATAATGACACCACCAAGAAGAGGACACATCACAAGAAAAAGGAAAAATCATGCCATGAATTTTTTCCAAAATATGTCATCGATGTATGCCCCCACTTTAAAGCTAACACAATTAATGTGAGAAATTTCTTTAAATTAGAAAAAAGATATGAGAGCTTATTCATAAATCCCTATGCCAAGTCATATGTTTCCGATAAGCTATGTCATGAAAATGGTAGTATGTCAAATGTGAGCCAACTAAAGGCATGTCATCCACATCCCAAGATTGCTCTTAGATATACATGAAAGGTGATCAAATTTCCAAAAGAGACAACAACAAGTGACATACGGGGAAAAGGCTATCAACCTCCTTGCCCCACTTAGTGTAGGACAAGGGTGAGCCTAAAATGGATGATGGTATCCTGCTCCTTGAAAAAAGGGAATGGAAAACTTGCAATAGTAAGTATGCTATGATCCTACAACTATTACATGGTAAGGAGCAACAACTAATGTTATTTATTATGATGAGTAAACAAACTTTCCACTTGATATATATTTAATGAGATATCTATCAGTATCAGATGCATCAAAGTTAAAGTTATCTTGGAAGAGTCTTTTGTGATAGTGTTGATATTGATTGAAGGTTTTTGTTTTGAGGAACAATAATCGAGACCATTAATCCTTATAGGGGAATGGATGCCTCGTTCTATAGCATCACATCCTTTCCCAAGTTGCTTAATAAGTCCTTCAGGTTCAAGGTTGGCCTTGATTGTATACACTTTGTTATATATGTGAGAAATTTCATCGTAACTTGGTAGGTGTGAAATGTTATCATTATCGAGTTTCCTTTTAGGTGGTTCTAATATTAGCATAGGTTTCTTTTCAGCTTGTGGTTGTTGTGATGGTGGATGAAGAATTAAAGGATTCTTAAGATGTCCCATGGGGTATGTAGGAGGTCCAATAGTCAAGGGGGATCTAATGGACACTTACGTATTCATAACCTCAACGGTCTTAGTTTGATGTATCTCTAAGAAAGGTCAATCTAGTATCATCTTTTTACCACCACCCAAGGAAGACACATTACTACTGCTTGAAATTAGTTCAACAATGTTGTTGTTTTCTTGCACCATGATATCTTTCCTAGTAGGATAGTTTTTAGGAGAACTACAAACTAAATGTTCTTGAAATTCAAGGATTGATTCTTCCAAAGTGACTTCCTCGCAAGTAATGGTTAAATTTTATTTTTCAATAATGTTTTCTTCATATGATTCTCATTGATTGGATCTTGTAACACCCTAGTATCTTCTTCACCAATAGGAGAGATATTAGGAAAGTGGGGAATTTAATTATTGTGCATAATGTCATCCTTTTTCTCTAAGGTGTCATTCTCTTGTTCCATAATATCTACCCTAGTAGGAGAGATTTTAGGAAAATGACAAACAATAGGTTCATCACATTTTATGGTTAGATTTGGAAAATTAGCTTCATCACTCCTAGGGGAGGCATCAAGAGAAGGATAAATGTGAGTTTCATGGTTACCAATGATTTGACTTTTTTTTTCAAATAGGTCTTCCCAAATGGTATGGGAATTGAGAAAGAAAGGAATAATATTCTCATGAGTCTAAATATGAAAAGGAAAAGAAATAGTGCGGAATATGCTTTCCTAATGCTAAAACCATAGAGGAGAAGTACAAAAACCATTATTTAATAACTTTCTTACATTTGAGATGCACATACATAGTAAGACAAGAGCAACAAAAAAATAAACATACATAGAGATAACACCAGATATACATGGGAAAACCCTTACGGGAGAAAAATCCCCCACACCAAGCAAAGTATATTTCTATTTCATTAAACATATTACATACAAAGTTACAAAATTCACTCTCTAATAGTTAGCTCATAGGTAGCAGACTTCAATTCGAACCACCTCACTGTTCCAATATTATTACCGCATACAATGAATATCAGCTCTCACCATCACCTTAGTCTTTATGCCTATATCACTCTCCAACAACCAAAGGAGGAGCCAAATTAATTTCCTAATTCACCGACAAGCATCTAGATCTTTGATTAGATTGCCCTGCAATCACGCATTGGGCTGCCCAAAAATTTAATTCTATTATAGAGAATTACCGTGATTTGGATTTTGTTAACTGCCAAATCAGGTCTTACAGTTAATGCACCTATCCCTTTCACAGATTTAAACATTCGACCAATAACAGTTGATTTACAAAAACAATTTAAAATCAATGAATAAGATCGTGCCATGTTTCATCACGCTATTCTTCCATCACTGTGACTATCAAAGTAGTCAACTGTGCCTCAAGCTTCTCCTATCGTGATACCACAACATGGCCTAACGACCACTGCAGTATGGTGATAACCATCTGATCGCCAAACCACCAGAGTCCACCAAGACACACGTACACATCTTATGCAATTTTGGGGAATCAAAAAGGCATCTAAAAAAATCCCAATAAGCTTCTCTAAAACAATGGAACGTGTTCGAAGGTTGCACACCTCACATGCCACCAAGTGTTAAACACTTAGAAAATTTTGCTCGGTTCACAAGAGTTCATTGGTACTCACCTCAACTGAGTGCAGAATAAAATGAGCACAATTGGATTAGTCAAATCTCAACCGTAGATCAAGATCCCCATTCGCTGGTACACTATGCCATGGTCCCACCAAGTCACTTCCATCTTCCATCAGTCCATCGACATAGCTTGGAGAAGGGTTCCACCGATGACCCCAAATCACATTGATAGAGCATATCGTTCTATCATTGAGACTAATGATCGAGTTCCACCGATGACTCTAAGTCTCACCAACCCAACATTTATCACATATTGGCATATCGGTGAGACAACACATTGTCACTCACCGATATACGATCATTATGTCGATGAAGCCAAGGTCATTGTGCTCCCACCAAAGGGAAGGAAGGAATCTGTGGTATGGAGGGTAAATTCGTTAAGTCCTTAACAGAGGTTCAAGCTAGCAAGTTGAGGCACATTTTCCAATAGAATAAGGATATCTTCTAACACTAAACTATCTTCTTCCTGTATAGAGAATATATTAGGAGAAGAAAAGGTTTGGTTGTCATGATTATCTACATTTACATCCCCATGTCCTATAATTTCTTCCCGAGTAGGAGAGGTAGGATTGTCATAGCTATCAAATATCAACATATCCTCCACACAAATGTATTTTTCATGATCATTCATGATTGTATCCTTATTCACTAAAGAATTTTCACAAGTAGGGGAGGTGTTGGGAGATGAATGGAGACTAGGTAAAGTAGTGACCATGATATCAACTTTGTGTGTCATAATATCTTTCCAAGGGGGAGGAAAAACAAGGCTTTCATGATTGTCCATGATTGTGTCTCCTATCACCAAGATACCTTCTTCACTAATAGGAGATGTATCGGGAGAAGAAAAATTATGATTGTCATGATTGTCAATGCTTGCATCCTCTTGTATCAAAACCTTTAGTGGATGATCCTAGTGAGAGGAATTCCTTAAGGGCTTCATCTAACAGGTCTAATTCATCACTACTAAAGGGCTTGGATGATATACTTTTTCTAAATTTAAGCATTTTTGAAATGTTTCTTTTGATATATATTTTTTTCATTTTCTAATGGATATGATATAAGGGAACTAGGAACTAATGCTGAAAATGAAAATTGCAAAAATATAATGCTATCCATGATTGCCATGAATATAAACTATGCTACTTCTAATGATTTGAATGTAATAGAAGCTATGCAAACTTAAAATGCAATGTTAAGAACTAGAATGAAATGCATTTTTTAGATTTCAAACAAGGTAATGGAAAGATCTAAAAATAAAATGTTGTGAATGCAAATTTGAAATTAAGCAATGCATGAAATGGACCAATTTAAGCTAGATTTTGTAAAATGCATGAAACAGAAAGTCAACCAACTCAAACATATAAACAATGGCAGCAAACGGAAGCTTAAAAACAAGTTTCTCAGGGTTGTAAAAGGCAGTTTCAAAGGTGCAAAGAGACTAGTTCGCCTAAGGTGGAGAATGAGTCCCAATGGGGATTTTTTTCAAAACAATTAAAAAAATTATTTGATTTTATGATTTTTAGTTTGTATGATCTGTAACCTAAATGCAAATGCAGTTTCAAATGATTTTCAATTATTTGAGATGGAAAAATGTAACCTATATGCACTTTCACTAATGCAAAAAAAATTGAAACCCTAGAATGCAAAATAACTAATGCCAACCCTAATGAAAAGTTAATGCAAGCTAGATCTAGGATGATGATAGACTCAAAATCAGAAAAGAAGGTATTCAAAATGCAAGTTCACCAAAATCTAGAGTAGAAAATTGTCTCCACTAGGGTTTTAGGACCTAGCACAATAATCTTCTACACTCCACATTCAAGAAAATATCCTTGAGATTTCAATGCAAAGAAAATTGAAATATGAAAAAGGAAATGTTCTAGGGGGATTGAATGACAAGAAATAAGGGGGTCACCACCAAGCTAGGGCTTGAAAAAATGTATGAAATGCAAGATGGAATGCAAAACCTAGTTTGATGCAAACTTGAACTAAATGGCTTGAAAATGAAAGAAGAATAAAATAGAAATCTACATAACAAAATGTGTGCACCTGAAAATGTGTTGAAGACTAGAAACAACTCTGAAATGTTGAAAAACCAAATTTTC
Source organism: Sequoiadendron giganteum (assembly GCA_007115665.2). Classification (NCBI taxonomy): domain Eukaryota; kingdom Viridiplantae; phylum Streptophyta; class Pinopsida; order Cupressales; family Cupressaceae; genus Sequoiadendron; species Sequoiadendron giganteum. The sequence continues at coordinate 122,939,665 of CM021107.1, read as the reverse complement.
TGGCCTAGTGGAACTCATTCGCCATTCTGGGCGAATCAGTCCCAGATCTAGATTTTTGCACAGGGGTAAGTTTTAGCCAAAAGGGTATCCAAATCTATAAAGATCTCTAAAAAAATCCTACATTGGGACTCATTCGCCACAAATGGGGGATGAGTCTCATTTTAGCGTGAAGTGTCCTAGGAGCAAAATCTTGAATTGAAACTTAACAAGCCTCTAATGATGGATAAAATAAGAACTTTCCCACTAATTTCATGAAAATTGGATGGATATTTTTTCCTAGATTTGAGATTTCGTGAGTCCTGACAAATTTTCATGACAACTTTGATAACATTTGCAACTTTGTCATTTTGGTGCTTTTAAAGGCTTCAAATCCACTTTTCTTCAATCTACACACCTACAATCACACATTAAAGAGGGGAAAACTTGTTGATTGTTAGGGAGTGGGTGTTTTCCTTGGTCAAACCCCTTTTAGGTAATAAAACCAAATGATGAAATAAGATAATAAAGCATAAACATGAAATAATGCAATTAGAACCTTACCATGATGATGGATCTTGAATTGTTGCAACACTTGATGAATAATTTTTCCCTTGATTTCTCTTGAAGACACTTGAATGCTCTTGTGAACTCAACTTGCTATTAAGAATGTTCTCACAAAATTATTAGGTGAAAATGAGTGAAAGAACTGTGTATTTATACTCAATTATGCAAGAATTCCCAAAATTACAACACTACAAGCCAACATTGGATCTAGGAGAATAAAATCCCGTCAAAAATTTGAATTAAATTTGAACTTTGGTCACATGGTACTCATTTGCCACAATTGGTGAATGAGTCCCATTTGGAATAATATATGGGACCAAAAATCAAAAGTGCTTAGAAATGTGTAAAAAATAGGTTTGGGACCAAAAACTTTAGGTGAGACTAATTTCCCACAACTAGGGGAAGTGTCGTAGATCACTAAATTTGGGCCACACAAGCTAGAAACACCTAAATTATGATTGGTTACTAATTGATGTTGGGATTATCCTCAAAAAGATGCAATAAATGAGGCTTGTGGATACAAAATAAAGCCAATTAAAGCAGAAGAAAGCCAAATTATTAATGACAAGCCTAGAGGAATGTTAAAGTGTTTTACAACACTTTACAACACACCAAATAAGGCAAGATTAATGTATATTGTGATTGAAATTATTTTTATTATGCTTTATTAATTGATAAAACCCTAGAAAAGTGTGAAAGTGTGTTACAACACCTTTGTAAGGTACCATTAGAATACATTAGTTCACAAAGGCCCAAGACCTAATGTGAATGTGTTATCCACATTACAACACTAAATCAAGGCTAGATTAAGCCAAAATCTACGAGGAGCTAAATGAGCATGAAAAAGCCTAAGGACCCTTTTTTTGATGTTAGATATACATATGTATAAGTTTGTATATGAATATGTATATGTATATGCATATGTATATGTATATACATACACCTATACATATGTATATGTGTATGTGTATGTGCATAAAGACTTCGAGCGTTGCATGATGTGGTCACTTTCTGGAACTTGTAGAGCACTGAAGCGAGCACGTAATGGTGTCCAAGTGAAGAATATTTGAGAAGTTGCTAGATTAAAAGGCTCTAAAGTTGGAAAGTTATGCGAGGCAATGGGAGCATTGAATGTAGATTGACTCGAACAATACACGAGATGTATATGTATATGTATATGTATACATATATGTATATGCATACACATATATATGTGTATATGTATATATATGTATATGTATATATGTAATAGGTTGTCTCAAAAAATATGCGGGATGTCGTGGATCTCAAAGGAAGCAACATGCATTAAACATGATTGTAGAGAAGTATAGAAAGGGGTGGTGAGTAATTAATGTGACACAATGGAGTATTAGGGTGGCAAAGTGAGAGAAGTAGATGTGGCAAGGTAGTCCACTTCAGGTGTCGTGCCACACAGGAACTAGCAGTACAAGCGAGCACATTTCAGTTGCATGGCCTTTTTGGGATTTTTTTCGGGTGGACAAATGGCATCATCCCACATGGAAAATTAAATAAAAAATATAAACTAAAAATGAGAAACTATCACATAATAAGCATACATTGCAAATCAAAACAATAACACTACATCTGTACTTATCATAAATTTAAATTGTCAACCAAGAAGCATACATTGCAAATAAAACAATAATAGACATTACAAATTACATACAACACACATTGGAATTTGATCAAAAAAAATTTCAAATCAAAACAATAACCTTGCATAGATGTACTTATATCATAAATTTAAAACTGTGAAAAATTAGGGTGCATTTGAAAATATCAAAACTTGTAAACTATCTAAAACTTGATTTGCATTTGAAAACAAAAAAAAGGCTGCATCTAGTTGTTGTGGTAATGAAATGGATGTTGACTTCTTGGGGTGAAACTCACCATATTCTTATCCCCTTCCAGTCGATGAGGAGTGATACTTACATGATTGTGAGTTAGACTAGAAAATTGGGTGCAAGTGATATGTGTTAGGGGTGGTGGTGAACAAATCTATGCATTAGAGTATGTAGTTTCTGGATTTAACTGTGTAATAGTTTTTGGATCAACATTTCGGATCACACTTAGTGATCCATCATCAGGATGGAAAAAGAGATGGAGTAGAAAATGTAGATCTCCAAGCCATTATAAAGGAGGAGGAAGGGGAAGTTTACACACAAATCAAGAAGGAGAGAGAGAAAACAAAAACAATAATAAAGAAAAAACCAGACAAAAAGAAAATCCCTCAATCAATGAGAGACAATGAGCACTAAGAAGAACCAAAGAACCAAATTAATGATATAATATACTCATATATTATTAAGAAAGAAAAATTGTTAGTAAAATATAAGAGTAAATTATATAATAATTTAAAAAATCAGATAAAAAATTAAGAAAAGAAAAACATAAAAAATAATGATATGATTTACTCTATATATTATTAACAATGATATATATTGTTAGTAATATATAAAGTAAATTATAATATAAAAAATGTATTAGAGGGGGAAATAATATGGAAGAAATTAAGTAAAGTAAAAAAGAAAAAACTCACCAAATAAATGAAAAAAGAAAATTCCAAAGAAAATAATTGACAAAATAAAATAAGAATAAAATGAAAAAGATATAAAAATTAATAAACTAAGAAAATTATAAACAAGATGTATTGCTAATAGTAAAAATTAACAATGGACATTCACAACTCTTTGGGATAATGTAAGAGACATTCCTGCATCCTTTTCTGGTCAGCACCTTCATGGACCCATTTTTGACTACCTAGATGCTAGTTTCATTGTAATTCCATATGCAATTATGACTATATGGCAGTACTTCATATGTTGCAGACATTGTATTATAAAATGTAGCAACATCATCTCTAAGATTAAATGCCCTATCTTTATCAAGGCCTTCAGTAGTTTGCAATACAATTTCAGGATGTTTGTGATTGAAGCCTATCCACCAAGACTTCCTCGAGAACCCATTGGTGAAAGGGTTTGACCTATTCTGACACATTTGGGCAACCTCAGCCTTAATATTTACTATCTCAAGACCATGCCCAACATCACCCATTTTCTTGCACCATTCCAAAATAAGATGTTCTTCCTCTTCAGTGAGGACTATTGGCGAACCTTTCTTGGAGGTAGTTGTTAGACCCCCTAGCCATTTAGACAGTGTGGCTGTTGGGATTTTCCACTTTTTGGAAGCCCCCTTATCGACATTTCATTTTCTTCAATTTCATAGAGTGCCCTTTTCATTCCTTTTGAAGACCACAACCATTGAATTTTTTTTACCTCTACGGTATTTGAGGTGTATTAATCTCATTCTACGATATTTGAGGAGTAGAAATCTCCTCTACTTGTGCAACAGGATCTAGTTTAGGGGGGAATCTAGCCCCTCATTTGTGGGAGGGCAACCTTGTCATGACTCTTTTATTTTTTTGTTCCCAATACAGGTCACCACTGCATTACCCTTAACCATTTGCACAAAATAAGTACAATCAAAATGGTGATGCTTGAACAATTATCTTTATATGTATGAAGACATGATGCTTGAACAAAAGAATAATTAGTATGTAATGCAGAACATATGAGAATAAGATAACCAGAGTGAATGATAATGCACAACCTATAAAACATAAATGCTAAACTATGAAACACAAATGCTTGAACAGTTATCTGTATATGTATGAAGACAACGATGCTTGAACAAAAAAATAATTAGTTTATGTATGTGTTTTCTTTTTAGTTTGTTGCATTTAAATTCAGAAATATTGCTAACAGTTTAGAGAGTTGCATTTATTCTGGAGTGAGCAACATAAGGAAATAGAGAAGTGAGAAGCACAAAATTACATTGTATGCAAGGGAGTTAGAATTTAATAACATTTCATAGATCTCTTTAGAATTTACAACATAAACATTCTCATGCACAAAAAAGTGGGAACCACACTCACATTTTAACTATGACACAATAGAAAGCTTACGAATGAAAAACAGTAAGAGTTTAACAAATCTGACATCTTTTGTGCATGTTGAACTCATTGACAGAAATTAATCTTTGTGAATTGATGAAGCAAAACCTATGAAAAATATGAAAACAAATCTAATAAAAAGAGAAACTCCCAAATTAATGACTGGCATCGAAGAAAACCTAAGTGAATGATAATGCAAAACCTATGAGAATAAGATATCCAAAGTGAAAGATAATGCAAAAGCTATGAGAATAAGATAACTAGAGTGAACGATAATGCAAAACCTATGAGAATAAGATAATCAGAGTGAATGATAATGTAGAACCTATAAAACCGAAATGCTAAACTATGACTGTAATATTTACAATATAAACAATAATGCAAAACCTATGAGAATAAGATAAGAAGAGTGTATGATAATGCAAAACATATGAAACATAAATGCTAAACTATGACTGTAATACTTACAATAAAAATGATAATGCAAAACCTATGAGAATAAGATAAGCAGAGTGAATGATAATGCAAAACCTATGAAACATGAATGCTAAACTATGATTGTAATATTTACAATATAAACGATAATGCAGAACCTATGAGAATAAGATAACTAGAGTGAATGATAATGTACAACCTATGAAACAAAAATGCTAAAGTATGACTGTAATATTTCCAATATAAACCCTAGTGAAACATGAATGGTCTATGATTGTAATTTTTGCAATATAAACCCTAGAGAAGCCAAAGTGGTAAACTATGATTGTAATATTTCCAATATAAACCTTAGGGACTACTATAGCGGGTGGGGTTTGTTTCGGGACCGACCAAAGGCGGCGAGTATGGTCGGTCCCAAAGGGCTTGGTCGGTCCCAAAGGGGCATGGTTGGTGGGGTTTGGGTGGGGTTTGTTTCGGGACCAACCTCCCTATTGCCACCCACCCGACCCTTCGGGACCGACCTAAGGCGAGTATGGTCGGTCCCGAAGGGGCATGGTCAGTGCGGTTGGTGTTGCCTGCCTTCGACAGATAAATGGTAAACTATGAGTGTAATATTTGCAATATAAACCTCTGAGAAACAAAAATGGTAAAATGTGACTGTAACATTTGCAATATAAACCCTAGGGAAGACATATGCTAACATATGACTATAATATTTGCAATATAAACCCTAGGGAAAGCTTTATATGGTAAACTATGATTGTAATATTTGCAATATAAACCCTAGGGAACACATATGCTAACCTATGACTGTAATATTTGCAATATAAACCCTAGGGAAACACAAATGCCAACCTATGACTGTAATATTTGCAATATAAACCCTAGGGAAACATAAATAAAAACTTATGACTATAATGGTTGTAGTGAAGATCAATATAAAGCTTACAAATAGAAAACAATAATGGTTGTAATGAAGAACAATATAAAGCTCACAAATGGAAAACTCTCATAGGAATACCTAGAACAATATGGATGTTGGTGCACTAGAATTTGAGCTATTGTCTCCCCTTATTGCTAAATCGGCCAATTATGTGCTTGTCACTCCTCCTCTTATGTCGCTCACTGTAGAATAAGTGAATACTTGAAGGTTTTCATGACTATTTGAATTGGAAATTATTTGAATCTAACTGATGCTTGTTTGGTGTGGCAAATTAAATTCATGTCTTGTTTCGAATTTGAATTCTTGGTGATATGAACTGGAGATTTAATTGATTTCAGCCATTAATTCTTGTGTTCATTGGTTTGGTGGATTGTTTGTAATGGTTTCCGTCATTTTTTTTATTAACGACAGCCTTACAGCTCATAAAAATGGATGCAGGTGGGATATTTAAGTTCGATGCCAATACATGTGCACCCTACTTAGCAAGATGGGACAGACTCATGCTGATACGTGTTGTAGGTGTCATGGTTGAAGAGATAGGCAGATGCATTTGCGTGTTGGTTTGGTTATGCTATGGTGGGGAACATGGTTGTAATGGTTAGCATTTTGGTCAAAGATGGGTCAGATGGGTTTGAATTATGTTGACTTGGCACATTGTTTATGTTGTGTAGTTATGATTAATGTGTAAGTGATGTCTGGGTTGGTGCGACAGTTGCGCTTGAATGTTTATGGGGAAGGGTGCACACTTTTATGTTTGGGTTGTTTAATTTCCAAGTTGGATTGCTACAATGTTTTGTCAAATACAAGTTGGATATACTTCATCATGTTTGGTTGCCAAAGTGTACTTGTTTTGTTTCAAAATATATACGATTACATGTGCATTTAATATCCGATTTGTGTTTGATCTCATCGTGCCTATTTATGAAGGAGTTTTTTTTAAGTTGTGGAAGACCGACGTATATGTGTGGGCCCCAACAAGCGCAGATCCTATCGCAGATTAAAACCCCCACCTACAATTCAGCTCCTCTCCCCTAACTTGTATGAAAAGAAAATGTTGAAAAAAGTGAAAAGTAATTGTACAAAATTCAAAGTAGAAAAAATAAACATTAAAAATAGAAAGGAGATAGCCAGCATTCAAGCTATGACTTCTCTTTTTGTACAACTGCATCTCATTTATTAATGAGAATAGGTGTTTCCCTTTAGTTTAGTCCACCGTCATGTGGAAATTGACGATCCCTGTTGCTCTATGAAAACAGGATGAGGAGGACCATTGAACCAATCTGAGCCGATAATTTCAATCACAGAAATAGTTTATTTAGGAGTAGATTTTCGGTGATTGAGTATAGTGTGAATCACGCACAGAGAAGGCGATGGTGAAAGGTGGGCGTAGGTTGAATGTGAGATTTGAAAATCAGGTATTTCCATCTACCTAATGGTAGATGTGCATTGGTACTTTATGTTAATTCAGGTGGGTTGAAGGCCATTGAAGAAATCGCAGTAAAGCATCACCTGTAGTGCAAGTATCTTTTGTTTTTAATGTAAGTGTTAATGCAGTAGACAAGTTGTCTCTGGAATAGTCTTATGCTGTGGGGCCTCCTGTCGTTATCGGATTAGGTGATTTTTACAGTCGCCACTGTAAAACAAATTACACTCAGATTCTTTCTTTTGGCTTGGCTTGTTTGTTGGTCATTTGGTTATTGCACCTTGTCAATCATTTCCCATTACTCTTGTACGCTTGCTAGTTACTGGTTTGTGACAATATTTAAAGGCTTTTTAAAATGTATTTGCAATTAATTTCAACTACTTCATAAAATGGATTTGATGTCCGAATAATGGGTAGCTGTAAATGATAAAAAAATGAACTGACCATATTTTATTTTGCATAATGCTTTGCAGAACTTTCTGTCACTAAATACATTATTCATCATATATTTTGTTTGAAAGCTGTTGTTTCTGGTTTTTTATTGAATAAAGCTGAAATACAAAGAAAAATAATAAGCAGTCTAAAAAGGAACTGCAAGGAAGAAGTAAAAATAAAACAAAGACAGTGTTTATGATTGAAGCATCACAGATTACAATCCAGGACTAAACCAGAAAATTAACATACAGCATCCGAACAGAACATACGAGTAACAATAACTGTCTCAGTCTATTGTTTCTTTCTCGTTTACTATTAACTTATTAGAAATGCAACATACTCATTTTCTGATGTTGAATGGAGCAATTCAAACTTTTTGTTAATTAGTATGGGCATTGTTATTTTATTAGGAGTTAGGTCAAGTAATTTGTGTTCAAATGTAAAATGGGACTCTCGTTTGTTTTATGATGTGTATTTTGAGAGTATCCTATGTATAGTAGAGAGGCTAATAATAAGTATACTAGGCGGATGTCTATATTTAAAAAGCTATATTATATGTAATTTCTATCAAGATTCTTGTTAGAAACATATGGAAAAATTTAAAAATATCTAAATATATATATAAAAAATCATTAGTCTAATATTTATGAGATATATCTAGTTAAGGGAGGGGATGAAAATTGGGTTTCTAATAATTTTGTTTTTTATTACAAGTTATAAATTCTTATCAAAGAATAAAGGTACTTGTATTAAAATTGTTGTAAAATGGCTAATGATTTGGTTTCATGTATGGACCTTGGGTTACAACAAAGTGTGTATGTTTAAGTTGTGTTATGTACTTGTCATGGGCTTACAGACTAATGTGTATGTTGTGTTATGTGGTCCTTATTTATCGTTTGTAAGGTTGACCATGTTTATACATTTTAAATTTATACAATCATATTTGTTTAGACTTGCAAGATGCTTAATTTAATTGTTTCTACTAATGCACTAAGGCCAAGGTTATGGCTTCAACTCCACATCCTATTAATTTTCTTGAACTCTCTAGCAATGGACCAAATGGAAGTGTATCAAGATTGCCCTTTGTTGTTCCTTCTATAAATTTTACTTATAGTGCAAATGTGAAGACAAAACTACAAGGGCTCTTTATGGAGTTTTCTTGATGTTGTTGTGAGTTGCTTTGAAGGGTAAAGGGAATAAATATTTCCATATATTTATTGGAGGTGGATGAGTTGTAAGCCTTTCATGATGCATTGGCCAACTTGGCTATCATGTATGATATGTTTTCTAGGCTATTTTCTTGTTGAAGGATATATTCTTTGAACAACAATGTATCTTGAGTGGAACTACTAGGTTATTGGATGTGCTTAAGCATTGCTTGCATAATATGTGCCATTGGTGAATTTTTTTAGAATTTATTGTTTGAGCCTTCCCTTGTAAAGTTTTAGATATTATTGTAAATATCTAATTTTTCATCCCTTTCTATGTCATGTTTATGTAATCAATCATTTTATAATTTGTAAATAAAATATTGTATTGTGTTGCTTATATATAGTTATTTTTTGTTTTTGATTTTCCATTTACAATAATTTTTGTTTGTGTGGTATTTCTTGAGTCAATGGTTACATTTACATTTCAATCCATATATTTATAGTTTTGAATATGTGATATTAAGTATCCTCTTATGTGTAAAATAAAGTGGACCACGGTCATTGCTAGGCTATTGTCTTGTGCTATATGCTTACTCCTTACTTTTTTTGGTTTTTTCCTCACTAGATCTTGTTCTAAAAGTTGCTAGCAAGCTTATGTACTTACACTACAAATATATACAATCAATTAATTTATGGTGTTGTTAGAAAAATTCATGTAGACACCTATAGATTGTGCCCTTCTCTTTAGGTGACCAATTTGGAACCCATTCTTGTCATGTCTGATTCTTGCATGAAATATTAGCTTCGACTCTTTAGTGGGATTCACATGTGTGATGCTATCCTATCATCAAAGGATTAAAATATTGTTTCTAGTAGTGAAATTTTGGAGGGTCCATTGTGCAATTGACTAGGTATGTTTTCCAAGTGTTCCAAAAAAAATGTAACAAAACAGTTTTTGTATCTTAAATCTTTATGGCCTCTTCCCTCTTCCTATGTAATACTTATGGAATATTTATTTTTGTATACTCACTTTGTAGTTCAATTGTTATTATTGTTTTGAAAGTTTTATTTGTGAAGACCCCAATTATTTGTGTATCTACACCCCTTGGAAGTTTCCCTTCTACTCATTATTTGGGATCAAGAGATATGGGTGATCCCTCTTCCAATGTAGAGACATCATTGCATAATTCAGTTTTATTATTTCCTACCTTAAATTATATATGCCTAATGTAACCATCATGATTAATGCATCAAACTTTATTTTAAGTGTTAGTCAATCCAATGGAATGCTTCATACCTTCAAGAATATTAGAGGCAATGGGATTTTTTTTGGATTTTACTTGATTGACTCGATTAGAGGTGAAATATATGTAATTTTATTTTATGTTGTTTCTAACCAGTTTTATAAAAAAATTCAAGTAGGTATGGTCTATATAGTCTCTAATGGTTGTGTGAAGGTTGCAACTTTTTTTAACAAATACCCAATCCCATGGGAAATATTCTTTCAATCCTCCTCAATGATTATTCATTGTGATGTTGATCCCTACAATATACCAACGCATAACTTCTACTTCACATGGACAAATGAGCTTGGTTCAGTTATTTCTAATACATTGGTTAATATTGCTAGTGTTGTTGAGTCCATTACCATTACATAGACCTTGAGTAAAATAAATGGTATGGAGATAGCTAAACATGTTGGACAACTTATAGAAATGTCAAGATATAATAGTAATCTTACATTTTTGGGTGGGAATTATGATGTTGAGGTTAGGAAACTATATGATTTTTTCTCAAAGTAAAATACACTAGTCCTTGTAGTAAGGAGTGTTCATGTTGTGAAATATAATAAAAAGACCAGTGATACAACAAACTCAACTAAGCTTCTAATATTTCCTATCCTAGAAGAAGTTGAGATGCAATGTTGTTGGTATACCTCTAAATTTTATTTTGAGCATGAGGAAACCTTGGATCTAGCAACAAGGATGGTCATGTATTTCTTGTCCATTTCCATTCACTTCCAAATTTGGAAATAATAAATAATATTTTGTTTCATACCATTATGTTGAGAATACAACTAGAGATCTTATCTTACCTTTCATTCCTTGTTCTTGCTACTGAAAATAAATGTAAAAATAAAGTTATCTAGAAATCAAATAACATGTAACATTGTTCAAAATATAAAAAAGATGTAACTTATTGTGAGTTCAACTATAAACTTAGGCTTGACCTAAAATATGAGTCTATTTTTTAAAAAAGGTTTCTCAACCTTGATGCATAATGATGAGTATGTGAAAAATGTAGTTCTTAGAATATGCAACTCAAAAACTCAATTTCTAAGTTATACACTATTTTTGGGAAAAATAATACTTCTAGTTTATTTAGCATCACTTTCATGGATTCTTGTTGTGTATATATTTTTCATACAATTTAAAAATATGGTGCTCCAATAGCCTCCTACATTAAAATTTATGGCCTCCAAAAGTTCAACCTCTTGCATTGGAAATATAAAAAATAGCAGATATAGAAAAGAGTTGTTAAAATTAGTTATACTTTGTGACCAGCCTATGATGCATCTTATAATACATCATAAGGCATATTTTATGCAAAAATAATGAAACCAATTTGGAATTCCCAATTTAGTGAGTGATTTATGACACAGTTATGAAAAATGGAAAGAATGTGAACTATTTTTTAACATATATGCCCATCATGGGATATGGGTGTTATTTTTTTAACTAGGTATTTGGGCACCACCATTTTGGGTGGTTTTAGCTCATGGATTTGTATTACAATTTTATGGTTTCATGTACTAATCCTATTTATATGATTCCTAGGATGGAGGTATGAAACAATATGTTTGTAGGTAATACTATGCTACCAAATTCACTCCAAAATTTTGGTTGATCATACTAATATAAAGGCTTTCTCTATAAGTGAATTGTAACTATATTTATATTACTTAATATTACATTAGGTTTTTTATATTGTGGGTATTTTCTCCCAAAAGGGGTTTCCCCATATACACCTATATTGTGGTATAATTTTTATATTTTTTTGGCACATGTGTATCCTCTATACAATTATAAAAATATAAAATTTTCATAATATTCTCCTCTTAGGTTAGTTTAGAAATAATTTTTGCATACCTTTCTTCCTTTGATTTGGTATCAAAGCTTGATCGCCTCACATTTTAGGTGTTTAATAAAAAAAAAACTACTAATCTTCATTTGGTGGGATCTTGCATAAAAAGGTTTGATCAAGATTATTATAGGAAGAGATCAAAAGCACATCTAGAACAAAATAGAAAAGTTATCAGGCATAAAGTTTTAGCTATGGAAGCTTAAGAAGGAGGGTATGCTCATGGATAGAGATCTATGGACCCTGCATTATCTAGATCCAAACCTACTACTATATGGCAAGGATATTGGTAAAAGTGAAAAAAAACTAAGGGTCTCATTAGACTCTATTTGGTTGATTTTGTGTTGATAAATGTAAATGAAGACACCACCAAAACACTTATTTGGAAGAAATTGGGAGATTTTCATCAAGATAAATATTGGTTTCATACGTCAAGAAGGAGGATGGTGGCTCTATGGCTGACCACTTGAATGTATTTAACATGGTTGTTACCTAGTTTCACTCTATTGGAGTAAAAAGGGAGGGGGATAATTTTTGCAAAAAATTGTTATGTTCTTTTCCAAAATTCATGTAATTAGGTCTTGTTACGGCTATTGAGAGCACTGCCACTAAGCTGAAAAATGATGAGGTGGTGGCATAGTTGTGAAGGAAAATGTTAGAAATATTGAAAGATTGACCATTAGAAAAGAGACTAAACAGAGGATGAGAAAAATAAAAAAATAGAGATTCCAACAATGAGTCTAAGAAGTCCTCGTAGTATGATGGTGATACCTTTATTGAAACCTTGACTACATGTGCATCAAAATGTGTGTGGTTGATTGAAATTGGTGTATTTTTTGAAATTACCTCACATTAGGGATGGTTTACAAAATATTAAGAATATGATGGTGGGAAATTATACCTTGGAGATGATGCTCATCTAAAGATTGTTGATTGTGGAAGGGTCCTAATTCAATTTTTTGATGGATGAGATAAGGGAATCAATATTTAATATCTCTACTTTCGCATGAAACTTAATTTCTATAAGTAAATTGAATGATTTGTTCATGCAATTTATTTTATTGAGTGAAGGGTGAAATATGGTTAAAGGAGTCATGGTTTTTCCAAGGATGTTTAGATAGGCACTCCATTTTAATTGGATGTAGGGTAAGTGCACACAAATGAGGGGCCAAAAAGGGGTCTTAGGTGGCCCTTTTTTTTTTAAATCAAGAAATACTAACCTTGGATGAAAAATTGAGGATAGTTACACTCAAAATTTTAAGATGCAACAAAAAAAGGGTCATAGTGCTCCAAGTCTACTTTCGAAACTACTATGTTTTTTTTAAATGGTAGAGATTAAGGTGTTCAAAAAAGGGAGCCACAAAAATTGGTGTTGTTTTTATCAAAAAAACATAACATAGTGTTTTTAATGGATCCCTCAAAAGGTTAACTTTTTTGGCATTTAAAAAAATTGCTTCAGTGAGAAATTAGCTAACAATATGTAGTTTATGCTCGATTTTTTTGATAATTTTTTAATGAATGTATGATTTTTTACTAATTTTCAAAGTGGACACATCCTAAAAAAAATTTGGTTCTGCTACCCCTATAATTTTTGAAAAATAATCGAAAATCATTTTTCTTTTTTTGGATATGTGTAGAATGGAGTCTAGTTTATAAAAATGTAATTTATTTAAAATTTCAATGAATGGTTAAAAATAAATTTTAAAATACCAAACATTGGTTTTTGACAAAAGAAAAAGGACACACAAAAAAAATAAAAAAAGATGAAAGCCTTAACATTATCAAAAGATGAAAAAATTACATCGTTAAATAACTAAGAGAGAGACTAACATAACTTAGATGTTCAATTTGCTCGACCTTGAAACATGTGTAAACCTAATGGTTAGCATGAACAAGATTATATGAAATCCTATAGAATATGCAAAACAATGTCTTTGGATGTTGGGAAGGCACTCCAAGACTTTGGGTTGGAAATCCAAAGAAAATCCAAGCCTAAGGCTTGGGGATTCCCAAAGGAAGACATAATGTGAGCACATTATAACACGCTCATGCTATGTATTGCCTTACATTTTTCTTGTTTTTTCTTTATGTTTCCCAAACCATGACATAATTCAAGCACATTATAATGCGCTCATGTTATGTCTCACTTGAAATTGCTTATGTGCAAGTTTGTTAAATGTATGTTTGATGTATGTATGTTTGTATATATATATATGTGTGTATGTATGTATGTATGCATACATGTATGTATGTATGTATGTATGTATGTATGTATGTATGTTTGTATGTACATGTATGTATGTATGTATGTATGTATGTATGTATGTATATGTGTATGTATGCTTTTATGTATGTATGTATGGTTATATGTAAGTATGTAGCCTAGGTTTTGGGTTTAGGGTATATAAGGGTGAGGGTGTAAATTATATGAATGAGGGTTGAGGTTTCAGGGTTTAGGGTTTAAGGTATAGGGTTGAGGGTTGAGGGATTAGGGCTTAAGTAATAAGTTGAGGGTATAGGGTTTATAGCTGAGGGATAATATTTAGCTCGTTGAGTTCATAAGATTAAGTGTGTAAGGTATCGAGATTAGGGTTTAGGATATTGGGTTTAGGGTTTAAGTATAGGGTTGAGGGACAATATTCAGGGTTTAGGGTATAAGGGTGAGGTTATAGGGTATGGGGATGAGGGTTGAAGGTGTAGGGTTCAGGGTTTAAGGTGTAGGGTTCAGGGTTTAATGTATAGGGCTAAGGATTAAGGGATTAGGTCTTAAGTATATGGTCGAGGGTATAAGGTATAGGATTTAAAACTGAGGTATAATGTTCAAGGTTGAGTGTCTAAGGTATAGGGTTTAGGGTTTAAGGTTGAGGGTATAGGGCATAGGATGAGGGTTGAGGGTTTAGGGCATAAGTATAGGGTAGAGGGTAGAGGTTTGAGGGTTGAGGGATAATGTTCAATGTTAAGTGTCCAAGGTTAAGTGTATAGGGTATAGGTCCATTAAGGTTTAAGATTTTGGATTGATGGATTAGGGCTTAAGTATAGGGTTGAGGTTGTCGGGTGTAGGGTTTAGGGTTTAAGGGTTGAGGGATTAGGGTTTAAGGGTTGAGGGTTGAAGGATTAGGGTTGAGGGTTTAAAGGTTGAGGGTTTAGGGTTGAGGGTTTAAGAGATAAGGATTTAAGGGTTGAGGGTTGAGGGTTGAGGGTTTAGGATTTAGGGTTTAAGGGATTAGGGTTGAGGGTTGAGGGATTAGGGTTTAAGGGCAAAGGGATTAGACTTTAATCATTGAGGGTTGATGGATTAGGGTCGAGAGTTAAGGGATTAAGGTCAATTTTTGAGGTTTTAGGGTTGAGGGTATAATGTATAGGGTAGAGGGTTTATCGGGTTGAGGATTTAATGGTTGAGGGTTAAATATTTGAGGTATAGGGTTGAGGGTTTAAAGGTTGAGAGTTTAGGGTATAAAGGGATTATAGTTGAGGGTCTAATGTATAGGGTAGATGGTTTATAGTTGAGGTTTGAGGGTTGATGGATTAAGGGTTTAAGGTATAGGGTTGAGGGATTAGAGTTGAGGGTTTAATGTATAGGGTAGAGGGTTGAGGGTTAAGAGTATAGTTTTTAAGGGTTTAAGGTTTAAGGGTTTAAGGGTTGAGGTTATAGGGTTTAAGGGTTAAGGGTTGAGGGATTAAGGGATTAAGGGTTGAGGGTTTAAGGGTAAAGGGTTGAGTATTTAAGGTATATGGTTGAGGGATTAGGGATTAGGGTCTAATGTATAGGGTAGAGGGTTTACAATTAAGGGTTGAGGGTTTAGGGTTGAGGGTTGAGGATTTAAGGTATAGGATCGAGGGTGTAAGGGTTGAGATTTTAGGGTATAGACTTGAGGGATTAGGATTGAGGGTCTAATGTATAGGGTGTATGGTTTATAGTTGAGGTTTGAAAGTTGAGGGATCAATGGTTTAAGGGTTGAGGGATTAAGGGTTTAAGGTATAGGGTCAAGGGATTAGGATTGAGGGTTCAATGTATAGGGTAGAGGGTTAAGGGTTGATGGATTAAAGGGTTTAAGGGTTTAAGGATTGATGGATGGGGGATTAGAGTTTAAGGGTTGAGGGTTGAGGGATAAAGAGATTAAGGGTTGAAGGTTTAAGGGTCAAGGGTTGAGGATTTAAGGTATATGGTTGAGGGATTAGGGATTAGGGTCTATTGCATAAGGTAGAGGGTTTAAAGTTAATGGTTAATGGATTAGGGTTGAGGGTTGAGGGTTTAGGGTTTAGGGTTTAGGGTTGAGGGTCTAATGTATAGGGTAAAAGGTTTATAGGGTTAATGGTTGAGAGTTGAGGGTTTAAGGATTGATGGTTGAGGATTTAAGGTATAGGGTTGAGGGTGTAATGTATAGGGTAGAGGGTTTATAGGGTTGAGGGTTGAGGGTTGAGGGTTGAGGGTTTAAGGGAATAAGGGTTGAGGGTTGATAATTTAAGGTATAGGGTTAAGGGATTATAGTTTAAGGGTTGAGGGTTGATGGAATAGGGTCAAGGTTTGAGGGTTTAGGGTTTAAGGTATAGGGTAGAGGGTTCAAGGATTAAGGTTTTAGGGTTTAGGGTTTAAGGGTTGAGGGTTGAGGAATTACGAATTTAAGGGTTGAGGGTTTAAGGGTTCTGAGATTAATGTATTGAGGGTTTAAGGTATAGGGTCAATGGATTAGGGTTGAGGGTTTAATTTTTAGGGATAGGGTTTAGGTTTGAGGGTTAAGGGATTAGGGTTTAAGGATTGACGGTTTAAGGTTTTAGGGTTTAAGGATTGAGGGTTGAGGGATTACGATTTAGGGTTGAGGGTTTATGGTATAGAATAAAGGTATAGAGTTGAGGGTTGAGGTTGTATGGTTTGGGGTTTAAGGTATAGGGTAGAGGTTTGAGGTTGTAGGGTATAGGGTATGGGGTATAGTTTTAAGGTATATGGTATAGTGTTTGGGGTTTAGGATTTAAGATATAGGGTTGAGGGTTAATGTACAGGATTGAGTGTATAGGGAATTATGGTGAAAATTCATATTGCACACAAAATGAGATATACATAACACTTACAAGATTTCATAATTTGTCAAATAAAGGTATCATTGATGTACCTCAACCCAACCCCCTATAAAATAATAATTTATCAAGGGTGAAACAAATTAGAATCAACTATTATAATTTTCTCCTTTTGTTAGATTGATTGTAGATTAACCTTTTCCTTGAAAAGAACTAGTTGACCCTAGTGTACTATTTAATGAGATTGTTTGATGAGGAAAACTATATTTCTCTTTGACAACTTAAATTTTATACACTATTGTGATATAAGAGGGATTCACTACACACAGGTCTCTTTATTCTCAAGAGATCACCAAGGAATGAAATGCCCTTATACACCTAAACTCGAATGAATAGATGAAACTATGAAGAAAAGTGAGAAAGTAGTCTCAGACCCCAAGAGAGCAAGACTTCGAGATTTCCACCTCTGGCTAAGGAGCCCTCATCCAAAAGATGTCAGCGTAGTTTCAGGACGCCAACACAGTGCATTGTCATCTAAAATACATGCTGGTGTCCTAAGTCATGAAGAACTTAGGAGCTCGAGCAGATGAAACTGAATCTCACTTCTTGACTCGAGTCAAAAGCTTGAAGGATCAAATAATTGACAGAAAGCTAGAAATTAAAGGGAAATACAAGAGAACTTGAAACAAGATTACCTTCATGCATCTAAATCTTTATTCCAAGCTTCCCTTCAAAATCTGCACATAAAAGATCAAGGGGAAAAGGTTGGGGCTGTATAGGGGTCTGCCTTAGTCAAACTCCCATTTTTGTGTTCCCACCTCCATGGACAACCAAGTTTGGAAAATAGTGTAAAGGAAGTAAACAAAGTGTGTGGGGAGAGCAAAACCCGCTTCAGAGTAGAGCCCATGCCACAATGTAGTAAATGAGCTAGTGAGAAAGAGTGATAGGGAGAGAGAGAGAGAGTCTTACCCACAGGTCAAGACCCTCTTCTTGAGCACACAAGCGCACTGCTATGTGCTTTCTTGAGAGATGGTAGCTTCTTGAGAGCTTGTAGCGGCTGGAGGGACCTCAGTTTGTCATGGCTTCACCTATGAAAGTGTTGCTATCCAAGGATAGAGCTTGCCCAAGACTAGAGCAAGTAGTGACAATGCTTCAACTGATGACTTGCAACCCCAAAATGAGATCCAAAAGGGGGTTTTCATGCATGCAAGGGCAACAAAAAATCGTTTCACTCGAGACCTAACTACTAGGACACGTGTCGCAAGGGTCAAGGTTATAGATTCATCATTTCAAACTCGAGAAACCACCAAGATGCTAGAGCATCGTGCAGGCATCCAAAGCCTAGGTTTTTGAGAAACACCTTATCAAGCTCCTGTCATCTCGCCATGTGTCCACATGGAAACATAATCATGAAATTACAACTCATGGGATTTTGACATTAATGTTTCTAAGGTGTCATAAATGTTAGGCAAGATGCAAAAATGTGGAATTTCCCCTAGGTGCAATTTTGTGACATTACATCATTCCCCCACTTTAGTGGGCTTGATTTTTTTTAAAATTAGCCTCACTAAAGTAGATAAGAAAAAAATTCACCTGAACTCTAAATTTTATGGAAATGTGTGCCAAGAAGAGGGACTGCAGAGGTCACCGAGGTTGAGCTAATCGCTACCAAGGATGCCCCTAGATTCCAAGCTCAATAGAAAACAACACCACAGTTGTGCAAAAATGTTCAAAACTGTATCCTGCAAAACTAAAATTTTGAGTAAGTTTTAAAAAACTGGAAGAAACTACCACAAAGAGAAGAATGGTCAAGAAAAAGTGGTCGATTCGGAGGAAAAATATGATCAAGAGGTAACTATATGCCCCCTCCTAATTTTTCCCCCTACATGGTGGTGTAAAGTTAGGATAAATCGGGGGGCCACAAACTCTAGGAAAAATTGGCCCCAAGGGGCCTATATATACCTAGGTGCGCCCCTAGAAGGGTCATTTTCACTATTCACTACGGGGTGATCCCACAATAATTGTTTATGATTTTTGGCCAAACTGGACACTGAAATTATTATTTTTAACTAAATCTTCACATTCAGGCACCTATAGTGGATAAACCATGAGGAATTTGAAGATGATGCAAACTAGATTCTTGTCACATTTTGTCTGTAGATTCTAAAATTATTTTTTTCAAAATTTTTGGAATCAGATTGCACTTATTTTTCCATCTCCCATGAAAACTAGTTTTTTTCAGAAAACAACATTTTTAAAAAGTGACGCACACCGTATAACTCATAATTTTTTTTCCATGAAGGATAAAATTCTGATTCTTTCAAATTTAGATTTCTAACTCTAATATCTAATGCTTCCGCTTGGTTAAATAGTTTTTTATTGAATATTTTTTCGTTAATCAAGTTTTGAAGTCAAACCAATTACAATTCAGACGTAACATTGTTGGCATATGGCTAAGGAGTTTTTCTTATAGGTGTTTTCATTGATGGCAACCCAAGTCATGCATCTGAATAAGCAACACTATTTTTGGCTCTTATTGATAGAATAGAGAAAAGAACAGGAGATCTGATTAAAGGTATAAAAAGTGGGTTAATAATATCACCGAACAGGTATTTTTGGTTATGAACCCTTGAAGAAGGTTTACAGAGGCTTGCAATATCTTCATTTTGATGCGTTATCACTGATAAGAGCTCTAGGAGGTACGGTGTGCTAATCTATCAAATATCTATGTTAGAAGGCCGACCTAGCAAAGACATAATTCACGGATGTATAAGATTGAAATTAATTATAAGTTTCATTGTTAGATTAAGTGTTGTATGGGTCCTCTCTTGGTCTTAACCATTTTTGGAGGATGCGCAAAATGGTTTGGTGATGGATCTAGCCGACAAGTTATAAATATCTTGATACCGTATGAAGCCGACTATTGGATAAACTAATCCTTGATTGCGGATATATATAAGGGACTGCTTTTATCATTTGATGAAGTAGTGTGTGAAGTGTATGTAGTATAGAGGTGGTATTCTACAAGTTGTGAGTCATTGCAGAGCAGTAATGCAAATCTAATGTGAAAAGCAGAAAAGGGCAAAGCAAGGCAGAGCGAAGTGGAAAAATAGCAAGAAGATCTTGAATAAGATTCATGAGCTTCACTAGAACTATTACCAGGCATTGTTAGATGCTATCATCTCAGTTCATCTCTTCAGATAATTTTTATCTGAATTTTGTAGGCAAGTAAGCCTTTATCTTTGAGCAGTGAGCTCTAGGTAGTGTGCCTGAATGCAAGTGCATTCCTTTTAAAAACACTATATTTTGAGTACTCAAATTGTGGATTAATCTCCACTATGGTTTTTCCCCTAATAGGGTTTCCACACAAAAAAATTGTGTGTCATGCTATGAGTGTTTACTTTTAATGCATACATCTTTCCTTAATGCAATGTTGAAATGCTCTCATTTTTTGAATTGACAAAACTATTACAAATGATTGAATATGGATTCACCCCCCCCCTCTCAGTGTTCCCTTGATTCCAAAAATTGGTATCAGAGCTAGTTCCTCTACAAAAATTTTGTGGCTTGACGTGGACCTTGGAATGTGATGGATTTTGGTAGTCTTCAATAGCAGCTTATGGTAGCTCTTGATGACCTTGATTAGTCTAAAGAAGAAGTTCAAGAATTGAAAGAAAATCTTAGAGATGCTGAGAAATCCATTCAATCGTTAAAGGATAAAATGGTCAAATCTAGGGTGAAGAGGAAAGATCTATGTGATCAGATCAAGCATAAAGGAAGTGAAGATATGGATGATGCTCACTTGAACCAAGCCTTGAAGGAAATAACTAAAGAATGTGAAAATCTTGCTATAGAAAATACCAATCTGAAATATGAGATGGAATCTATGATGAAGACAAAAGAGATAGAGGAAAGGAAGAAAAGTGAAGAAAAACTTTCTTAGACCCTGAAAGAGAAATCCAATGAATGCAACATAATAAGTGGAGAACTTAGTTGGAAAGTGAATTGCAAAGAACCAAAAGAAATGAAGAAGAACTTGGTAAGCAGATTACTACTCTTAAGAATGAATGTGGCATTGCAAATGAATTCAAATAAAGGTTCAAGATTAGTTCAGTAAAGCTTGATGAACTGACCCAAGGACAACAGAGTGGAAATGATAAGAGAGGTCTTGGATATGAAAAGGGAGAAAATTCCAAATCAACACAAAATAATTTCAAATGAAACAGAAATGGAAGGTATTTGATAAGACAACCTAATGGACAAATATTTAATGGGTATTGTTTTTCCTATAATAAGTTTGATCATATGGTTGCTCAGTGTAGAAGTAATATGAATTCAAGAATTTCATCATTTGTTGGTGAGTGTTTCAATTGCAAAAAGCATGGTCATAAATCAATTGAATGAATAAATGTGTCAAGTCACTCTATTGATAAAGGAAATGTTGAATGTTATGCATGTGGGAAGTTTGGACATATTGCTAAACAATGCAAGATGAGAAAAAGTGAATGGAATGGAAAAAGGAGCATTATGTGCTACAACTGCAACAAATATGGTCAGTTTGCTAAATTTTACATAAACAAAAACACAGACAGAAGAGATTTGGTAAATAGAGACAAAAATGATAAAGAAAGGGGAAAAATGATTGTGGATGAAATGAGGGATCAAATGAAGAAAACATGGGTAAAGAAAAGTGAATATGAAGATGGTAATAGTTCCATACTAGAACCCGCTTCCAGTAACTCTTCCGAAAATTGATTTGAGGCCATTGGCCTAGGGGGAGCTTTATAAGAAAATCCTTCCTCCCCTGCTTATAGATGGTACCAAAACGAAGAGATTAGTTGAGATAATGTAATTATTGTGTGCATAAGGTTAGAAAATTTTAGCAAGTGAATTCAGCCAATTCACTCGTCCACAAAAGTTTTTTTTGTCGTTGCTTTGGGAAAACATAGTATCTAGAAAGTTTAGGGAAAATGAATTTATTGCACATGTGAGATCTATAAAAGTCAAGTCTGACCCATCATTTGTCACCTTGCTTTATCGAAGGGAAGAAGGAGAGCACTTATCTAGTGGACTTTGAAGTAGAAAAATTGAATTCGTCAGCAAATCATGAAAATCTATCAAGTACTTCAAATCATTTTTGAAATCTTCATATAACTTGGTGTTTAATTGTGAACCCTAAATGTGAAAAATAAAATGGACCAAATTAAATATTTGATCACATTGGACGAATATGATAGTGCAAGGATCAAGTCTATGAGAAATTTATTGCTTCTTAATGAATTGAAGCAATTGAGCGAAGCCAAGCATGGAAATTTGGATTTGTGGAATGAGTTTTTGTACCTTGAAAATATGGAATTCATAAAATTCTTATTGAGAAGATTGCATGGTGATGTTTTAACTTTGGACAAACCCTACTCAATTTTGAAGGAGGTAATTGAGAGATTAACTAGATTTTGCAAAATCGGTGATGTTCCTAAAAAGAAATATATCTAGAACAAGGAAGTCAAAACCCTAATTGGTGTAATCGGAGATCAAAGAGCTTTGATGATAGCAACAATTAGGGATCTCATTACAAAGTACATTGCACATGGAATAACCTATAAAATCTTCTACCAAAATCGGTAAGGAGATACATCAGTTGTTGCAGTATACATTGTGCACAAAATGATAATTGAAGGTTATGACTTAAAACTATGTGGATTGCTAAAGGATCATTTGTTGGAGAATGTTCAACTAAAAAAGGAATCAAAGTATTCATTCAAGTTTGGTACCCTAATTACTTGTTTGGTTATGTATTATTTGAACTTGTTGCCAAGAATCGATAATGTAGTATGGACATCAGATAAACCGGTATGTACCCAAATTTACTCTTATTCTAAGAGTTTGTCTAACTAGGATTCGAAGTTTGAAAGGTTCTGTAATAATATACTTGTGAAGTATGGATTAGCCATTTCCTCTCCGGTAAGGATAATGGAAGTTGGTTCCTCTTCTAGTAGCATTGATAGAGGACATAAAAGAGGATAGGAGATTATTGAATATAGCCCTCCGAGAAGCAAAGTTCCCAAGATTGAAAGCAAAGGGAAAGAAAAGGAAATTGTGGACATCCTGAATGAAGAACCTAAGAAACCACTAGAAAATGACTCCAGTATTGAAAAAGGTAGTGAAGAAGAAGAAGATCTATCAAAAGAGAAACTTCAAAAACTTATCCAAAGAACATGTGGTATGGAAAATATTGCACGGTTATGATTAGTCAGACCATCCTATGATCAGGACCTACTTCTGGAAGTTCTAAATGCTCATATTGAGCATTGCAAGATAAGATTGGAAAGTCTAAAAGATGTTCTACTTGAAGAAATGATTGAATGCAATAGAGAATCAATAGGCTCTGAAGACAAAGACAATGAAGAAGGTGAAATTATCTCTCACCTGAAAGAGCAATTTAGACTATCTCTTGCTAAGCTTAAAAATAAGATGAATGAGCTAAGATAGTGCATTAACTCAGCCACGAGAATCTATAACTATTGTGTCTGTTGGCCCCGTGTAGTGAGTAATTACAAAGAGAATTTAGATTAGATTGAGACTAAACTGAACGACATTGGCAAAAGCTTTGACATGTCTCAGGATCTGGATGGCATTATTAGAAGGAGAATCTAGGAGCTACAGTCAGCTCAAACAAAAATTCAACTATCCAAGAATGTTCTTGTGGACACCTTTTGGAAGGTAAAAGATTCAGTTGAGTGTAGGCTAGAGTAGTTGGTGGAAATTTTGCAAGATGGTGAAAAATTAGAAGAAGTAATCGAAATCCCTAAATCTCTTATTGAGATTATCAATAAGACTTCCAAAAATAATAGCTTGATTAGAAACATTGGAAATATAATTGATGGTTGGAAGAATTTTCTTCTGGATGTGAAGAAAAATCATAAGATAATCTTTTAAAGGAAACTACAAATAGTTTTCAAGCTTTATGAAATTTTGTCTAAAGGAGAATAATTGGAGGCATATATGTATTAGAGTTTTGAGGCCATGAATTTTTTGAACACATGTTTTGGCATATGGAATCCATGCTTTGTCATTGATGTCAAAGAGGGAGAGAATGTAGTGAAAAACATCTCATATATCTAGGGGGGAGAAAGTGCAGTGATGAAGGTTTTTCACTAAGTGTTGCCATCAATGCCAAAGGGGGAGATTTTTGGAATATGGCTAATGAGTTTTTATTATAGGTGTTGTCATTGATGGCGACCCAAGTCATGCATCTAAATAAGCAACACTATTTTTGGCTCCTACCAGTAGAACAATGCAAAGAACATGAGATCCGATTAAAGGTATTAAAACTGGGTTAATCATCTCACCAAACAGGTATTTTGGGTTATGAACCCTTGAAGAAGATTTGTAGAGGCTTAAAATATCTTAGTTTTGATGCACACTCACTTATAAGTGATCTAGGAGGTACAGTGTGTTAATTTGTCAAATATCAATGTTAGAAGGCCAACCTCGTGAAGACAAAATTCGTGGATGTATAAGATGAAATTAATTATAAGTTTTATTGTTGGATTAAGTGTTGTATGGGTCCTCTCTTGGTCTTAACCATTCTTGGAGGATGTGAAAAATGGTTTGGTGATGGATCTGGCTAACAAGTTATAAATATCACAATATACCTTATGAAGCCAACTATTGGATAAACTAATCCTTGACTGCAAATATATATAAGGGATTTCTTTCATCATTTGATGAAGTAGTGTGTGAAGTGTATGTAGTATAGAGGTGGTCTTCTGTGAGTTGTGAGTCATTACAGAGCAGTAATGCAAATCTAATGTGAAAAGAATAAAAGGGTAGAGCAGGGCAAAGTGAATGGAAAAATAGCAAGCAAATCTTGAATAAGATTCATGAGCTTCACCGGAACTATTACCTGGAATTGTTAGATGCTATCATCTCAGTTAATCTCTTTAGATAATTTTTATCTAAATTTTGTAGGCAACTAAGCTTTTATCTTTGAGCAATGAGCTCTAGGCAATGTGCCTGAATGCAAGTGCATTCCTTTTAAAAACACTATATTTTGAGTACTCAAATTGTCAATTAATATCCACCATGGTTTTCCCCCTAACAAGGTTTCCACACAAAAAAATTGTGTCATGCTATGAGTGTTTACTTTTACTACATAAATCTTTCCTTAATGCAATGTTGAAATGCTCTCATGTTTTGAATTGATGAAACTATTACAAATGATTGAACATTGATTCAACCCCCCCCTCTCAGTGTTCCCTTGAGTCCATGAAATTGTTACAAATGATTTAACATTGATTCACCCCCCCCTCTCAGTGTTCCCTTGAGTCCAACAAGTGCGACCATATAACACATAATTTTTATTGTATATATCGAAATTCAAAAAAAAAAAATGTTGGATCAAAGATTTTTATAACTGGTGCACTCATATTTTTCAATTTTGTTTTTTGATAATCTATTATTTTTCCACATGTGTAGAATAAAGACTTTCATTTTCGGTGAAAAACCTATGTTTAATGAAACTAAAAAAACAAATACATAATAAAACAAAAAAATATCAAAATTATATTTGTTGGATAGCTTGTTTCGAGGACTACCTAATTCCAATTGGGTTTGTGAAGATTTAGCCATTTTCATGTTCAAACCGAGCTTCGAAGTGAAAACATATGGAGTCTTTTTGTGTTAGAGGATGGGAAGGTGGGAAAAGGGGGGTTCGAGCAAACTTAAATGGTTTGCTCGAACCTTGGTTCACTCGTACCCTAGTTCACTCGAACCCTGGTTCACTCGAACCCCCTTTCCACAATGTGGAAATGTGAGTTCCACATGTTAAGGGGTTCACTCAAACCTTGGTTCGAGTGAACCCATTTAGGGTTCGTTTGAACCCCTCAAAACAATTTTTTTTTGCATGGGTGAGTTTTTTGGAAGTTTTCCTTCCTCACTCGAATTGTAAACCACTATTGTGGCTTCACCCTACGAGAATTTTTTTGACTTTTATGAGAGAAAATTCAACATAATGTCGAGTAGGAGAGAGTATGAGATGTTGAGGCTAGAGCAGCTATGTGAGGACATCGCCGAGGGTCATGAGGTGGACTAGGTAGGCCTCTTAGCCTCACTTTTTGTGCATTATAGTTTTTTTTGAATTTTTCCTCATTGAGGTGTGCAAGCATCCTAAATCCACGCTCTCATCCTCGATACACATTGTCGTCCACAACACACACTAGAGTCCCATATCTACGTTGTTGCCTAAGGACATGCTGACATCCTTCAGGTGACCATGGTGATTCAGGATGCCTACACGATGCGCAGACGTCTCCGCAATGTGCATGTGTCCTTTTACATGTTTTCTTATCATGATGATGTTTTTGGCTTAGAACTTTTTTTCTTTTTGTAGGAGTATCTAGAGATCTAGGAGCATCCTAGAGGGTGATTATTCTAACTTGTCCATGAGTAGAGGGATCAAATTTATCAGGATGAGATCACACACCTAGAGCCGGTCAGTCTCTAGCACATATGCACTATGCCAGAGATGCGATATCATGAGGGGATGCTCACTGCTCTGATGGAGCAGTGGGACATCACTACATCGTCTTTCCAGCTGCCATGCAGAGAGATGACTACCACTCTCAAGGACGTATATTGAATCCTTGGGTTACCCATCTAGGGATGGTGGGTGGACCTATATGACACCTGATTGACACGAGAGTGTAGTGAGGGTGTCCTCTACTGCACAGGGAGGATAGATAAGGATGATGACATTGGTCACATCTATTCTCAATGGTATGAATAGGCGAGGACCACAATTTCATTGCTATGTCGAGTGATGGTAGTCACATTCACCTTCCGCATCATCATAGATGCGCAAGGCTCACACTTGCACAGGGGCCTCATCCCTATCATTAGAGAGATGGTATATGAGTAGACTATTTTTGCCTAGGGCACAACATGTTGGAGCACCTATACCAGGAGCTTGGGTAGTACATGCACTATGAGTACCGTAGTCTTACAACATGCACACTTTTGCAGGTGTGGGATTTTTCTCACATCATGTGCACTCGACCAACCATTTTTCTCTAGTGAGGCCAACACAGTGAAGGAGACTAGCTCCCCTCATAGTTGCCCCTGTCTCATCAACGCCATCAGTCCCCACTATCCCAACAACAACACCATTAGCATCACTAGGGTCATCCACTGATACCGGTGGCATAGGCCATAGTGTCGACCCACACCCTAATCCTACATCGCAACTAGGGGATCCAGGTAAACATAGTGCATTATTGTTATTCTCATTATTTTCATCTTTCTATTTATGTTTATATATACATGCTATGTGATACTTATTCCTATTTCTCTCTTTGTGATTACAGAGGATGCACAGGGATGGAATGGGCTTATAGGTCAGTGTATTTCACAGGTGGCCCCTACCCTATTGATCCAGGGGACAGTCCTTGAGGCCTACCGACTGGTTTCAACAGGGTGGCATGCCAACACTTTTGAGCTTGTAGCGCATTTGAGGATTTTGTAAGAGGAGCAGGGCACAAAGGTTGTACAACTCACTGCAAAGCTAATGGTCACACAAGGATAGCAAGATCAGCTATCAGGGAGCTATGGACAATGATCATCGAGAGAGATGCAGTAATGATGAGGGTTGATGCCACTGAGGAGTCACATGACACCCTTCAAATGTGCGAATACAGGTGGGTTTATCTACATCACACTCACACCAATCCTGATCGTAGACCATCGTACAACCTCCTCCCAAATTACCAGAGTTGCCACCAGAGCTAGAGGCCTCGGGAAGCCATGCACCATAGGGATAGGAGTCTCTCTTTTGTATATCATTTTTGTTGTCGGATATAGATACACATATATACTTGTAGATCTTTTTTATAGACACATATTCAATAGCCACTCATTTTTTATAGCAGTGGCCTGATACATGTTCATGACATTTGATTCATACATTGGACATTTATATATATATATATATCGATTTCAGTATCATGGCTTTGTTTATGTGTATTTTTTCCATTTTCATGTATGCTCATGCTATGGATGTTATTTTCTTATATGGATGTATGCTCTTATTAGATGCTAATCATGATTTAATTTAAACATGTTTGGTTACATGTTAATTGAATACTATGATTATCTAATTACTTTAGGAGATTTAATGTGATGTATGGATATATAGTATAGTTAGAAACACATATGTATGTTTTATTACACACACACACATATGGTCACGTCATAAACAAAAAAAAATCATGATGTGAAAATGAGAAAATGTTAACACATGCAGTATTACTACCTTTTAGGGAGAACACCACACATGTGACACATTAGGACACTACGCATAGTATCAACGAAGATGTATCACATTAACAGGCTCTTTTAAAGGTGTTCCATCCGTAGATAATAATCCATAGGCACCCGAACCGTACACATAAATCACAACATAAGGACCTAACCAGTTAGGACTAAACATCCCTTTTTGATCAGGTGGTGCCTTTACATTCCAATGATTTTCATAGAGAATGAGGTCTCCTAGCTTGAAGGTCCTAGGAAGCACACCCTGATTATATTATCTTGACAATGACCACTGATAAGGTTTAAGATGATCGAGGGCCTATAAACGATGCTCGTTGAGTATCTCTAGCTAATACAAATGGGTAGTTTGATAGGTTTTAGCACCAATCAACCCTCTAAGGGAAATCCGCAAAGATGGAAGTTCTAACTCCAAATGCATGATAGCTTCAATGCCATACATGAGGTTATAAGGCATCGTTTCCATCGCTGTACGAACATTCGTGTGATAAGCCCACAAGGCGTATGTTAATTAAATATGCCAATCTTTTCCATGTTTATTAACTATTTTACGAAGAATGGGTTCAAGTGTTTAATTAGAAGCTTTTGCTTGGCCATTGGATTGTGGATAATACGGTGTAGAAAACCTATGTTGAATATGAAACTTCTCCAAGAACTGCTTTACTTCCTTGTTTTGAAATGGTGTACCATTATCAAAAAAAAGCATAGCAGACAACCCAAAATGAGTAATGATGTTGTTCAAGAGGAAGCTATAGAAAGTTTCAGCAATTTTAGATCAGAGTGGAATGGCTTCAACCCATTTTATGAAATAATCTGTAGCGGTAATGATAAAGGCACGTCCCTTGGAAGATAGAGGTGATATTTTTCCAATAATATCCAATCCCCATTTTGTGAAAGGCCAAGGAGAAGTTTGATTCTGCAACTCTTGAGTAGGAGCGTGGATAAGGTGGCTATGTTGTTGACATTGAAGGCTCTTCTTGAAAAAACCGAAGGAATCTTGTTCCATTGTCTACCAATAGTATCCCATGTGTACCAATTTCCTCACCAAGGATCTACCACCGAAGTGTCCACCCCCAAAGCCTACATGGGACTCTTTAAGGGAAAGGGGTATTTCCACTTTAGTGAGACATCTTACCAACAAGCTGTTATAACCTTTTTGATAAAGAACATCAAATAAGATGATGTAACATGTTGAAAGCTTTTGTACATGAGTGAGATCATTTTTCAAAAAGTCACTAGGAAAGTTTCTAGTCAGCATGAAAATAAACCAGAGACTTGGGCTCGAGTTGATCAGGAACCGTTGGGGTTCGTGCAACCTGAACCACAAAGTAATACTCCTTTGTATCCTCTTTTGAGGGTACCAAGGAATTAGCGCTCACCATGGAATCTGCATGTCTATTTTCTCTCCTAGGGACACTATTTATCATGAAAGAGGAAAGATGATTAAGCAAAGACAAAGAAGGGTCACGATATCAGGACAATTTATTTTGTTTAGCTTGATAGGTTCCCATGATCTGATTCACAATAAGTTTAGAGTCACCCAATATACAAAGATGTTTAATCTTTAATGAAATTGTGGCACATAAACCGATAATAAGAGCTTCATACTCTGTGATATTATTAGTTCAAGGAAAATCTAATCGAAAGGATAGAGGGACTGGTTTTCCTTTTGGGGATATTAAGACCACACCCACTCCAGAACTGGTTTGACACCTTGATCCATTGAAGTATATATTCCATTCAAGGTCATAGTTGATTGTGAAAATATTCTCATTAGGGAATAGATCCAACCCAGGGAAGGAGCAAGATGAGGGAGTGTCTGCTAACTGATCAAAAACTGCTTGTCCCTTTACCGATTTCTAAGTGAATTTTTTTATATCAAACTCAAAAAGAAACATAACCCACTTTTCTAATCTTCCAACGAGGTCAACATTGGAGAAAAATGTTTCAAAAGATTTGTTTTCACTATGACATGAGTTTCAGCATGGAGGAGGTAGTGCCTTAACTTTTTTTGTAGTGAATACAAGAGTGAGGTATTGCTTCTCCATGGATGAATAACGGGTTTCATAATCGATGAGGACATGACTAATGTAGTAGACCACTCTCTCTCTTCCTATGTCATCATATTGAGCTAGTAGAGCTACCAAAGCATATGGTGTTGCAACAAGGTAAAGAAGGAAAGTTCTATCTTGCATAGTCAACATCAATATAGGAGGGTTGGTTAAATAAGCTTTTATGGATTCAAAATCTTTTTGACACTCTTCATCCCATATAAAGAAAACATTCTTTATTAGTAAATGAGTGAAAGGGAGTGTAGGGTTAGCCAACTGAGATATGAATCTACAAATTTCTTGAATCTTCCCTTGTAAACTTTGTAAATCGGTGATCTTCCTTGGTGTAGGCATGTTAACAATAGCATCAATCTTATTCATGTCAACTTCAATTCCACGATAAGAGACTATAAACCCAAGAAGCGTGCCAGCGTGTACGTCGAAGACACACTTATGGGGATTGAGTCTCATCTTGTAAATTCAAAGCCTTTCGAAGATAAGATTAAGGTTCTTCACACGATTTTGATGATTTACAGATTTCACCAAGATGTCATCAACATAATCTTCTAAGATTTTATGAATGAAATCATGGAATATTAGGGTCATTTCTCATTGGTAAGTCAATCCTCCATTCTTTAACCTAAAGGACATCACCACTGTTATGCCTATTAGACACATGCCCCATTTGGAATGGGGACCCTCTCTTCCCTCTTTTTTATTGTCCGGTCCTTTTTGGCTTCGCCTCATTTTACGTGTCCCCTTTTGTGCCCTAATAGGTCAACTCACCCTTCGAAGTCACATATTAAGTTTGACCGAACTTGACCCCTTCAGAAATGCTAAGCCTGAAGTCAATTTGGGTTTCCCTTGTCAGAATGCCTTTCTGATGTCTGGGGCCCCTTTCGAGTCTGGACCCTCAGGTTTCCCTCTCTGGATTTCCATCTTGGTTTTTCTATTGCTGGCGTTTGGTGCCCAACATCTTATCGGACCCCGGACCTCGGATCTCGGATTCCCACATCCGGGATTCTGCCTGAACTTCATGGTTCTTCATGGCCACGGCTAGACGTCTTTTCGGCCACTAGACTCTGGGTCACCCACCATTGTTTGAGAAATTTGAACTCACCAACTCTCTGGCTGCCATACGAGGGTATTAATTGTGGTATTAATGACATTTTTGGCTATAAAATTGGATTTTCCAACTGTCATTTTCACAAAACCGAGTGATTGAGAAATTTGCAGAGCTCCCTGCATCCACATTCTTCACCCCCATTCCCGAGTTCTCTTTCGACCTTTTTTCCGCTCGTTCAACACCATCCTCTTTGGGATTTTGAGGTACGTTTGCCATCCGCGCGCGTCGTCTTCCAAACGACATTCTGCCAAGAGAAACCGGGTTACCTACCTTACGTTCTAATGATGTTTTATCAAATTTTATATGATTATCAAATATGAATAATGATTGCAGGGCTAACCTTGATGTGCAGGGACCTGTCCGAGGCCATTTTTTCATATTCAATGTTATTGATTCATGTCTTTTGTACAGGATTTATGGAATCTGGTGCAGAAACTTTTGGTGCCTCCAAGGAGAAGGGGAAAGGAGTAGCCAAGGCACCCTGAGGCAAAGAGGATAAGGATTTGATGAAGTACAAGCTTCAAGTGGTGCCCTTGCAATCCAGAATTACCACTCTTTGGAGAGATGTCACGAATACCAATATCGGTCAGGTCAATGTTGATGAATTTATATAGAGAGTCGGGGTGAACCCCAAGACAAAAAATGCAAGGTTGATAAAGAGTAGCGAAATTGTCAAATTTGCAGGCTTCCTGCTAACCTTGGTGGCCCTAGAATTGGTAATGGTGTGCGTAGAGGCATATCAATCGGAGACCCAAACTATAGTGGACCGGGATGGGAATATCCTTGCGAATATGTCCCCATCGGATATAATGACAATCTTCCACAATCTTTCCTTTAAGAGCATGGAGACCCCCACCATAGAAGAATGCAAGGAATTATGAGAGCAAGATCCACTAAAATGTAAGAAACTAATCAATCAGTATTGGTTGAAGGACAAGCGGGGTAGTGCCGGAAAGCTCCCTCAAGAGATTTTTCATAGTGATTTCTTTGAGGATTACCATGACCTCGTGACCTTGCAAAGATGAGTGATGGGTCTTCCTACTGCGGCCTTCTTCCAGGAATGGATGTTCTACTTTGAGGAGCATATTCTCCCTGATGACAACACTACCTTTTATTGGGGGGAGATAATCAGTGATTGCTTCCATGAATAGTTTAAAAGTGTGAAGAAGACATCCAAGTTCTTCATGACCTCCTACTTGGTGTATTCCCTCACCAACCGGGGACACTATTAGGGATTGACTACAATACCCGGTGAGGCATCGAGGGCATAAATCAAGCCTTATGATAAATACCCTCAGCTGGAGTACCAGAACTTCTAGAAGGATTATTGCAAGTTGAATGATGCATTCATCGCCCACATCATTTGATCTCTTGGAGGCGACTTTTGTAGAAGATTTTCCCACACTACTAGACCCATCCTCAAGAAATATGCCTTCCTATGCATACAATTTCCAAGGTTCACTTACATTCATGCCCACAGATTCACAGAAAGACCAAACAAGCTGCCCCGGTACCCCAACGACCGGATCATACTATTAGAGCTGACTTGGCAGCTACGACACATCCATAATATCTTGAGCAACAAGCATCCGGTGGGTACACCTTACCCCATTGGGCTCGACCTAGGGATGTACGATATTCATACCTCCTAGTGTGCGGGGTACTCAAAAAGGGAACTCGTTGAATACCACTTTCGACAATATACTGCTCGACCTTGAATGAACCCATACAGACATATCAAAAAGGCACTAGGACGTCAGTATGCCCACCTCCACAACATTGAGGATTTTTGGGCTAATTGTAAAGATGATCTTGAAGTGTGACTGCGGTGCCACATGCGCATGACTACCCATTACGTGTGGAGAATAAATTTGTGCCCGGTTCTTGACCAGCTTGAAGAGGATGAGGACACGGTGATTGATTTGAGGTATGATGTTGTCACCAATTTTCCACTGCCTACGATTGACTGGAACAAGTGAGAGCTTGATGACATCAACATACTCACTAAACCCATCGAGATCTGAATGAAGGTGTGGATCGACCAATAGGTAGCCCGATTCAAACAGCAAGGAGTCGCCTTAACATTTAAGGGACTAGAAAATGAACCAAGTGGCTCCGATGGTGGAGCGGCCACCGCTACAACTGGGGAAACATCCAAAAAACCACCATTAGTTAAAACAAAAAAGAGAAAAGAAGCCACTGAGCAGTTGCCCAAACCGAAGGTTTATGCCTACAAGGCATCGGAGGGTAAACCTTCCAAGAAGAAAAGGAAAACAACCGGAGGCCCAGAGACGTCTGTGGCACCCAAAGGTCTACCCCATGGGATCAGGGGAGAAAAATCTAACCCGCCAAGGTCTCTGTCTACTACAATTTTTGTTGCTGCTGCTTCCACCCTGCATACTCCGCTTGCAGTTTCCATTTCCTCCCCGCTTGCGGTGGACATTTCTTTCCACCTTGCTTCCACCTCTCCAATCATGCAGATTATTCCCATGGACTTTTCCTCTACCATGACCTCAACGGTCTCTTCTTCCTCTATGTCTTCTTCCCTTCCATCTATTTTCATTGCTACAATGCCTACCCTCAGCCTCCCAGAATCCTTTGTGAAGTACATACAAAACATACCATCCGATCTCTCAAGTATGCTTACTAATCAAATGGTTCAAGCTGCAATAGCTCAGGCTATGGCCCATGCTCTAGCTCTCCCTCCCCCTTCCGAACCACCAAGAATGGAGGTGACAATGTAGATATAGGATGAACTTGAGCGACGACAGCTAGATGCTGGAGAGAGACCAGAAGATGAAGAATTTGAATACCACGAGCACCCTCTGTTCGAACGTCGAGAGATAGATGAAGTGGCCTATGAGTCTTCTAGTGAGGACAGTGAGGAGCTAGATGTTGAGCTAATTAGGGAAACAAATGATCCCAAACTCAATGAAGAGTGGGGCAAGCAGCTTAAGCAAATTGAGGATAAGGAAGTCGAGGATCGGCTTGCACACGAAGAAGAAATTGTTGTTCTAGATATTGAAGGCCATAGGTTTCCGACTGAGGGGCATAGCCAAAACCTAGAACACAATGAGGAAGCATCCCTCCATGAAAATGAGCAAGAGGAGAAGCCCAAGGAACATGAACATAGCCAAAATTAAGAAGAAAAGGGTGTTGAAAGGGAGGATCCCCCCAACAAGCAACTACGCGCCAATTCTCCCACTAAGTGTGTAACACTTGAGCAAGACTCCAATGAGGAGAAAGAAGATGCAAGAACTGAGAAGAGGCCTCTTATTGTCAGAGCCATTGAGCTTAAGAAGGAGGAAAATAGGAATCAAAGTGAACCACCCAGGGAAGAGCCTCAAGTACTCGATTGGTTGGAGAGGCAGTTGAAGCAAAAGACTCCCACCCAAAAAGATCCTAAGGCAAGGCTGGAAGCCATACTAGCCAGAGCGTAGATAAGCACCAAGAAAGAGAAAAGGCCAAAGATCATATCGAAGGTGACCATGGATGCCTCAGGATCTAGGGTGGTAAAATAGCGATGCGAATGGTTGGAGAAAAAGGAATAACTTATAACATCTCCACCATCAACTTGGGAGTAGCCACAAGGGAGAAAAAGGTTGACCACCTCCCGGAATCGGTCGCCATGGTGGTGCATCTTATCCAACAGGATAAGGTTTCTAAGGAGGAACTCAAAGCACAAGTGGCCGATCTAACGGCCTATATTCAGTAGTGGTCCTCCCCAGCTAAGCAGCCCACTACATCATCAGCCCCGCCTCAGTTGCTATCTTAGACATGGGAAACACAAGTATCAACTTGGTTGTCCAGATAGAAAATAAGTTCTTAGAAGTACAGAGAACTCTTGAGGGTACAAGGTAGGTCTGCGAGGGGTTCCCAAGGAAGTACATAGCAGCCTACCCAAAAATTGAGGCTATACTCGCATTGCCAAGCGAGGTCTGGGAGAAGGACCTCACCCTCAAAGATGATGACCACTGGTTAGTGGATGTATGGATCTGAGACTTTGACCATCGAAAAGGAAAGCTAGAGCAGATTTTGGAATGGGTAGTTCTGAATATCGAGTGGGCTAGGGAGACCAGAGAGGAGTGCGCTCGGTACCTCAAGCTAATCACAGGGTACAAGTTGCCCACTATTGAAATTAATCTTATGAGCATAAATCCCCACTTCTTAAGGAACATGGAAGATGGGATGTCGAATGAGGTTACCACGGACTTTATGAGTTTTGTGGCCCGAGCCTTCGCCTAGTCAGAACTTTTCAGAGATAATGCTGCCAAATACGATGATGACTGGAAAAATCTCGTCAACAAATCCCAGGAATGAAGCTATCAGATTTTGTGGTCTGACATCATGGAGTTGGAAAAGTTCTAGCTACTGATCTTGAGTTTCATGGAGTATGCAGCTTCAAAGAAGCGCGAAGGCAACCCTGTCATCGATGAAGAATTCCTCAAAGAATAGTTACAGCAAAGGGAAAATAGCTAAAGGATGAAATTGCTACAATGTTGTCACTAGATGACAAAATATGGAAAAGACAAGAAATGTTTTATAAATGAAATATATTTGGGGGTAGGTGAAACCCTAGTGTAAAGTGAATCTTGGCCACACAATAGAATCAAATCTTGGCCACTCATTTTTATTTTTGAAAACTATAAATAGGGCTCTCCTCCTCTCATTTTAGGAGAGTTGAGTTGTTGTACAGACATGCTACAGAAATTATAATAGAACATACAGTCATTTCTTGGTATATTTCTGGGTTTCTCCACATGTTTCGTGATTCGTCTCCCTTCAATTAAAACTTTACTTCAAGTTACTTTGATGTTCTAGTATCCTTTAGTTAGCTTTAGTGAACTTAGTATGTTATCTTTGCTTTTGAAGCTTTCTGATGTGTGTATGCTTTCCTTGTCCATACTTTTGGTCATTTGCTACTAGTAAATAACATTGCAAAGTTATCTTGGACAATAATTTCATAGCTGCTCTTTAAAATTTGTCTTTGTTCACCTTTACATGGCAAATAAATGATGAATATTTGCAATCCTTAGAACATAGCATAGATTTCATGATATTGTGAGAATTTATGATTAAGTGAAATCTTATTTAAGGAAATTGTCCACAATTGGAACCTCCATGATCCCTCTTCATCGGTAGTTGTAGGTCCGTGAACCATCCTTCTTCCCTACCAATTTTCCTTTTTTTTAAGAAATAATCTATGCTAAGTTTCATTGCACATTGTAAAGCCAAATATGACAAAACAATGGAGTCTAAGACCGTTGTCTGAATCTACAGAAAAAGTGTAGTAATTTCATATTCAAAGAACTCCATTCATTGACCCAATTCTTCAATAGCCTCAAACCACGTAAGACCGCCTTGTGATTCCAACAAATCACATCAAACAACTAAAATATTCCAAGCATTGTCAAGACCTGACATCCAAGAGACCTTGGGATAGTGTTCTACAATTTGATTTTGGAAAATTGTATCTCAAGAGAGGTAATGCGCCTACGTATTACCTATGTTGTGAAGTGCATAAAAACACCATCAACAACCACATAGAAGAAATTACCCCAAGGGGTAGTGGAGGTTTTCTTGTACTGATCGTCTAGGTTAATACAAATCTGATTGTAACCTGAGAATCCATCCATGAATGATAACAATGCATGGCATGTGGTTGAATCTACAATCATATCTATATTAGGTACCTGAGAAAATCATCCTTAAGAGAAGCCTTTTTAAGGTCTCGAAAGTCAATGCATATACAAATACTACCATCATATTTGCTAATAGCGAATATATTCAAAATCCAAGGAGAATAATCAATAGGATGGATAAATCTTGCTTTCAACACCTTTTCTATATCAGTCTTGACCATTAAAGCTATCCTATGATTGATCTTTCAAAAAAATTCTTAACAGTCTTGGTGTCGAAGCATAGATTGATATTATGGACCATTATGGATTCAACAATACTGGGCATATCCTCATACATCCAAGCGAAGATATTAGGGTGAGAACGCAAGAGAGTAGAGTGCTCATCTACTTCCTTGGAAGAGAGGCACTTCCCAATCTTCATTAATTTTTTTAAAGATTTAGCATCCCAGGGGACTTTGATAGTATCTCCTTTAAGGAGAGAGTTGTAGTCCTCAAGATGAGATATCAGAACATCATCGTTCATGTTAGATAGGGGGTCTTCTTCATCAACTCTTAGAATGGATTCTCCAAAGTATGCTTGTTTATGTGAGTGATACAAAAATTGTTTCTTGTGGTGATAAGGATGCAACAGACAGTAAGCGCCCAAAAATTCCCCTAATGCTTCATTCGAAGGGAAGACATCCATAGGAACTTTCCTAGCTTATCCTCTTTCTTCTATCAACTCAGGATGGACCAAGATTATTGGCTCAGCTGAAATCATATTAACACTCTACCAGGGTTTATGTCTAGATTGTTCAATAGGGCATCCTAAACCCATATAGTGTTTTCATTGCTTAAATTGGATAGGTACTTGTATTCCTTGCTCGATACGTCCTAGGCATTTCTACCCATAGCCATATCAAGAAGAAATTTTGTAACCAAACCCATAATGAGTTTATAGAGTTTCAGGAGCGGGTGGCTCTATGTAGAGTGTCTCATTCCACCAAAGGATATTGAAAGTTTCTATAGGAGTGGTCCCACTTCCCTTACTTGATTCACAAACATTAACCCCCTTCATGGGAGTGGGATGACTCTCTCGGGGTAGAGCGGTCTCCTAGACAAGATCACACTTCTCTCCCTCAATGGGAGGATCACTCACTCTCATGTTAGTAGAATCCAAAAAATCTATGTCAAAGGGGTCTGACTTATACTCTGCTATGAATAATTTAGAGAAGTTCAAGAAAACCCAGTCATCACCTAAGAGAGAATTCAATTGAGGGGGTGAAGAAGAAGACATGGGAGATTTAAGATCTTTTGCTTTAGGTGGTTTTTCTTGGTCAATACTCGCTCGGGGGGGAAATTCCATAGAGGGTATCAGTGAAGAACATGCCATAGCCTCAATGGTTAAGGAGGGAATACAATTCTTGAGAGTGGAAGCGGCTGAATTATGACCAACAATGGTTAGTAAGCAAAGGTGCACAGCCTCTAGATCTGCTTTAATCGTAACCACCTGATTGTTAGCAACAAAATTTAAGGATCAATGTAGGGTAGAAGTTATTGAGCCCATATCGTGAATCCAAGGTCTCCTTAAAATAATATTGTATGGTAACGAGCCAGGCATCATATAGACCAATGTAGGCAAGGTAACGGGACCCAACTGCAAAGCTAGCATTATTGTGCCTAGAGCTTGGCTGGTAGCATTATCAAACCCACGAATATACAGGGAAGAAGTTGCTAAAGAAGATGAACTGAATTTAATTTTAGGCATTAGATCTATATTGCAAATGTTGAGAGCTGAGCCATTGTCAACGAGGGTACGCCTAATATTGATGTTAAAATTTACTATAATCATCAAAGGTTCCACTTCTTTTTGCACATCTAGAGCTGGGAGTTCTTGCGGGTGGAACGTAATATTTCGAAAATCAACCCGAATATGTTCCACCAATGCATCAATGTTCGTAGGCCTACTAGAGGTAGGCAAGAGAATACTCTGTAAGGATTCCTACAAAACCTCTTGATAAATCGGAGCGGTCTGAAGCAAATCCCAAATTGAGATCTTAGTTGGAGTAACACGAAGTTGCTCACCAAGATTGTAATCACTTGTTGCTTTGATCACAGGTTTAGGAGTTGAAGGAAGGTTAGGTTGAGATTGTGGTAAAGAAGTAGGATTTTTCGTAGGTTGTGATGTAGGAACAAAGGCTTGTTGTTCTAATTTTTGTTTTTTTCTCCTTGTATTGTACATATGCCCAATATCACTATAAGAAGTAGAGTTAGTAGCTTTCACAAATCTTGAATATAAGTCTAATGGATTTCTGCGACATGAAATCCCATAGATAGAATAGTCCTCTCTAGGGAATGGCTTAGCCGGGGTTACATAAATGATAGGTTTCCTAGGGATTGGAGGAGCCATAGAAACTACTACCACATTTATGGACTCCTCATCTAGCGAGGAAAGAGTTTGTTTAGAAGATTTACAGATAGGGGAGAGTGCTTCTAAGAAATCATCTAGAGCATCTTCCAACATATCAAAATCTTGTTCAGAGAAATAATCCTTATGACTATGCAACATTATAAAAAAGGATCTGGCGGTTCATGTCCGATTCACCAAAATGTGATATAAGAGGGATTTGTTGCACACGGGTCTCTTTATTCTCAAGAGATCACCAGGTTACAAAATACCCTATACACCTCAACCCAAATGAATCGATGAAACTATGAAGAAAAGCGAGAAAGTAATCTTAGACCTCGAGAGAGCAAGACTTCGAGATTTCGACCTCTGGCTAAGGATCCCTCAGCCAAAATATGTCAGCATAGTTTCAGGATGCTAGTGTGACACCCTATCATCTAAAAGATGCACTAGAATCCTAATCCATGAAGAGCTCAGGAGCTCAAGAAGATGAAATTGAATCTCACTTCTTGACTCGGGTCAAAAGCTTGAAAGACCAAATAATTAACAGAAAGCTAGAAATTAAAGGGAAATACAAGAGAACTTGAAACAAGATTACCTTCATGCATCTGAATCTTTATTCCAAGCTTCCCTTTTGTAACCTAAAAACAAAAGATCAAGGGGAAAAGGTTGGGGTTGTATAGGGGTTTGCCTCAGTCAGACCCTCGTTTTGGTTTTCCCACCTCCATGGATAGGCAAGTTTGGAAAAGAGTGTAAAGGAAGTAAATAAATTGCATGGGGAAAGGAAAACCCACTTCAGAGTAGAGCCCATGGCACAAAGTAGTAAATGAGTTAGTGAGAAAGAGTGATAGGGAGAGAGAGTGTTACCCACGGATCAAGACCTCTTCCGGAGCACACAAGCGCATTGCTATGTACTTTCTTGAGAGTTGGTAGATGTTTGAGAGCTTTTAGTTGTTGGAGGGACCTCAGTTTGGCATGGAATCACCTGCGAAAGTGCTTCTATCCAAGGATAGAGATTGCCCAATACTAGAGCAAGTAGTGACAATGCTTCAACTAATGACTTCCAACCCCAAAATGAGAGTCGAAAGGGGGTTTTCATGCATGCAAGGGTCGCATAGATTCATTTCACTCGAGACCTAACTACCAAGACATGTGTCACAAGGGTCAAAGTTCTAGATTTTTTGTTTCAAACTTGAGAAACCACCAGGACACTAGTGCACCGCACAGGCGTCCAAAGCCTAGGTTTTTCGGAAATGCCTTGTCAGGATTTTGTCATCTCTCCATGTGTCCACATGGAGTCAAAATCATGAAATTTCAACTCATGGGATTTTTCCATTAATGTTTCTAAGGTGTCATAAATGCTAGGCAAGATGCAAAAAAGTGGAATTTCCCCTAGGTGTAATTTTGTGACATTACAACTATATTTCGGTAAGCATGGAACGTACACCTATAAAACTTCTTAAATAAAAAATACAAAAAATTATTTTCAACATTTTTTATTATTTTTTGTGAGGTCTTATATGACCTTCATGACATAATCTCTTTATTTTGATGGTGATGTGGAAAAAGAGATCCTAGACCTGGTGAGTAGATTACTAAGATAAATCTTCCCTTACATGAATATTGGAAGCCAAGCCTACAAGGTGATGAGATTGGCTAACAATCTAAAAGGAGAGTCAGTCTCCCTAGACCTGTTTCTTTTGTTGCCTTGAAAATTGATTAGATCTAATGTGAATTAATTGACATATATAAATATAAAACCTAATATGAAAATATCATATTTCCACACAAACAAAATTGAAAAGTCACAAACTAAAAATAGATCCGAGAAGGGTAGAGTTATTTACACCTATAATGTGAATTTAGAGCTGATTTAGGAGGTCAAGGGTGTTGGTGTGCTTGACTAAGAAGTGTAGATCCTACTCTATAAATTTTTGACCTGGAACCTACATATTTGCACTATGTTCTTCAAATTTACAATTTTCCACTTTTGGATTTGAGCCTGCAAAATCAAATCAAAGAGGGGGAAAGGGGTGGTTATATAGGATTTTTCCTTGGTCAAACCCCCATTTTGGTATTTCTATCTCCATGAATAGCTAATTGATTCATTGATAAAATGTGTGTGCTCCCAAACTTAAGTGTGTCTAAGGTTGTAATGAGCTAAAAGAATAAAAATCCTAATCAAATGGGTTAGAGAATGATTCCTAAATGACATGAACAAGATCAACCCAAGAGATTTTGTTAAATACCCTTTGGAAAATCCAAATACATAAATACCTTGCTTAGGGAAATAATTAGAACAAAGTGTAAAGATGAGAACACTTTAAAAAAAATCATTAGGTGCTTGAAAGAAGCCAAATCTATCTCCAAAACTTAGATTCCATCATCTTCTCCCATTGCCATCAAACTCCAATCGTTGTGCTAACCTGAATAATTTTGAAA
Organism: Sequoiadendron giganteum; assembly: GCA_007115665.2. Classification (NCBI taxonomy): domain Eukaryota; kingdom Viridiplantae; phylum Streptophyta; class Pinopsida; order Cupressales; family Cupressaceae; genus Sequoiadendron; species Sequoiadendron giganteum. The sequence continues at coordinate 122,897,636 of CM021107.1, read as the reverse complement.
TTCACCTTGTAAATATGTAAAAATGGTTGTATTTTGGTATAGCTCTTCTATATTAATTGCTTCCTCTCTTTAATTTGAAATAATAATTCATGTTTATATAGTGGAACATAGAAATAAATTAAAGTGTAGGCCAACTCATTTAATTTTAACTTTTGGGATTAGTTTACTACCAAGTTTTGGGTTTGAATTCTCATCTCTAAAATTTGAGACTAAAAAAAAGGGAACTCAAAATTTTCAAGAAAAACACCTAGACTAGGGCGTTAGTGCTCTTGTCCAACCCTTTTGCACTCATTCAAATTTGATTTGGAAGTTTAGGGTCTACTTAATCAGGACTTATCCAAAATGGGAGCACTTGTCAGGATCAATTTGGTGACATAAGATTGACAAAGAACTTTCTAGGGTAGCTCTAACATGCTCTAGTAGGTTGGTAGAAAAGGTCAGGGCTAGAGGGTAATGTCTAAAATGCATTAAGGGAGAGGCTACTAAAGAAAGTACTGAATAGGGCATGAAATTGTTCTTTCACCTTAAGGGAGTACAATTTATGATGCTACATTGGTAATTTTGTGTGAACAAGTTATAGAAACATAAAAATGTCTTTTTCAAATCCTTAATACTCCAATCAATACAACACTTGATTATTTTATTTTTTATTTTGATCAAAATATAAAAATTATTCACATGTTTGGTTTATTTCCTTAGAAACTATTTCACTTAACATGACCTTTCATGAAAGAGGTGTTGAATTTTATGATGAGGTTGTGTTATGTACTACTTATTACTCTTATTTGTTTGATTGAGATCAACACATTGGAGTTGATCACAAATATTTTATAGGTGAGAACATATCATTTATAGCCATGGGTACTACCATAATATCATGTATTCTACTTTCCCTCCATATTATTTCTACCCTAATACCCATAGGATTTGAATTTTCTTGGATAAAAATATATAATGGGAAGGGTCAACCACATACACATGTATCTACTTTCACAAAATTGTTGTGACTTGATCTTTCAAAATCAGTTATTAATTAAAATCTTGCCATGACTAGTGAAAGACACTACATTTAAATGATCTTTATCACTTCTAGATGAATCTATAAAAAATATTGATCAATTAGTTAACTAATTCTTGCAACAATTTCATGCTAACATCAATCCCCCATTCATGTTTACTAACCTGGTGCATTATAGACAAGGTGCTCACATGACAATCTCTTAGACTTTATTTTTATATATCAATCTTTATTCCTATAAAGATTATTTTCATTTCCTAAATCAAATCTATAGAGGGTGTTTATAAGAAACCTTCACCCTTTAACTATGAATCCTGCATATGCACTTATTTATGAGGTGTCTTTAATATACACATATCAACACAACCCTACATGAATATCAATAGACTATTATCCAATTTGAGGTGTGAACCTTGCAGGCTCATGTTTTATCATGTACACCCTCTTCTTCATTTAATAATATAAAAATAAAAAGAAAAAAATATATTAATACATCATAATAGTAAAAATATACTTTAGCCAAGACACTTGCATCCACTGCTTTGGCCCTTTCTTCTTTAAAACCATAAAGAAATTGATAGTTTACAAAATTATCTAAATATATTTACTCTATACAATAACTTGGTTCATTTGCCTCTAATTAGACCCTTATATACCAACCAATTACCCTCACCTTCTTATGACATGAGGGTGTTTTATTTGTTGCAAGTATGAATGAGTATGGTGGTGTTGTCATTAATGTTGTTGTTGATGTCAACGCAGTTCAGGATGTTGCAGAGAAATGAATCAAGTGATTGAAGGTGGTACATGTATCGTTGAGATACTATAGATATGTTGTGAGTACATGGAGATATCTTTATTATGTTGTATGTGTGCTGATATGATGAGTTATCAAGTACTTTTGAGAAAATTAATAAACAGTGAAGACAAAGTTGTGTGTGTGTTTTGAATGTGCTCTAGTAATGTGCTATGCATTTCTTCTGTATTGATCCTATGCTTGTGTAGATCTGTAGTTTTCTTTATGGGCATCCTCGGGTGATATATCCTAAGTTATAGAGCTTTTGGGTTAATGAAGAGTGAAAGTTGTGTTCACCAGTTTGTGAACTGTTCTGGCAGAGTTGTTTATCTATGGACTGGAAGAAATGTTTCTACTATGTAGTCCTCTGATGGTTTGTCTCATATCTTGCAGATGTGGAAGAAGGTTAATAATGGTGTTATCTATGTTTTATAAAAAATGCTCATGGTTTGGTGCTCTAGAAGACTAGTTCCAGAGTTACGATGTGTGTCTATCCAATCTGACTGGACTCATGGAAATAGTTATGTATATGCAATTTGTTGCAATTGTTGCAGTCGAATCTGAAGGATTCTAAGAGGTGTTCCAAAGTATGACGAAGCATGTTAAGTGGTCCACCTATTATCATCTTGTTGTGAATGCGTGTACTTCAAATTTCATCGGTGTTTTCATTAGGTTTGGCTGACCTGGTGTCTACACATTACTTGAAGGATAAGTATCAATTAACCATGTGATTGATCCAATATGTTATTTTGGGTCTTGGTTAAGTATTTATTTGGTCCACTCTCATTCTTATCCACCGTGGGAATGATGATTCTCTAACCTAATTTGAATTCGTAAAATGAAGAGTGTGTAGTCAATCATGGAGAAAGTTTCTAAGGTTGAATATGGTATAAATACAAGTCAAGATTTTGTGAATTAAAAGTGTCACAAGTGTGAATAAGTGTGAGAATTAGGTGTGTGAAAGTGAATTAAGGAAACAATACTTCAATGTGTTAGACTTTTGAAGGTAGTGAGATGATGGTGTCTACAATTCACTAATCAAGGCTATGAATGTGAGCGAGTTTTTGTCGTGGATTTTATGTTATATATCTTTATCTGTAGGAAGTGAGCCTCCCTTCTAGATAGTGAGTCCTATCTATAGGGAGTGAGCCTTGTATTTGGATAGTGAGTCCTATCTTGGGTAGTAGGCCCTCTAGTAGTGAGCCTTTTGTATCTATTTTTGCATTATTACTATATTGTGAGTTAATCCTCACCATGGTCTTTCCCTTATTGGGTTTTCCATGTAAATCAAGTGTTTCTTTTGTTGATATTGCTTTTTGTTATTTGCACTTCATGCGCATACTTAATAATAGATTAAAGTGGATGTGGAGTTAATAAATTTTTGAGTTTTTTGAATGAGATTGGTGAAAACTAATTCACTCCCTTCTCAATTGTCTTGTGAATTTCAACAATTAGTATCAAAGCTTTGGTTCATCAAAGAAGAGCTTAACAACTTGAGGTAGATCTGATGGCACACAAATTGTCAATCTCTTTGTTTGATGGATCTAACTACATTGACTAGAAACTGCAGATGAGAGGTTACCTGATCTCTCTTGGCTTCAAGACTTGGAATTTTTTTGAGACAAAATAGGTTGAGCCGACAAGTGGTCCTTTTTCTATAGATGATATTTTTTCCTATGAGGAAAATGAAAAGGCAAGGTATGGAATCTATAGTGATTTATCGAAGACTGAGTGGATAAAATTTATTTCATTAGGCACTGCTTATGAAGTGTGTAAAAATTTGAAAGATATATATGAAGGAAATGATATAGTCAAATTATCAAATCAGCTAACAACAAAGCGCATATATGAGAACTTCAAATGGAAGAAGGTGAAGACATTGCAAGCTACTTTCAGAGGGTTGATATTGCAGAAAATGAAGTCAAAAATCAAGGTAGTACTCTGACAGATGAAGATGTAATAGAGAATATTTTGATGACCCTACCGAAGAGCTAGAGTGACAAGGTCTCAGCTATTAAGGAAGTGTATGATCTAAAGAAATTCACTAAAGAACAACTATTTGGCACATTGACTACATTTGAGATGAGGAAGTTTGGAAATGAAAAGGAGAAAATATAAACAACCTTCAAAGCCACTAATCTTATAGAAGATGATCCGGATAGTGAAGGTTCAAAGGAGTTAGAAGCAAACTTTACAAGGAAATTGAAGAAAGGTACCAGAAAGTACAAAGGTATGTTACCTTTTAAATGTTTCAGTTGTGGAAATATTGGTTGCTATGCTTCAAGATGTCCAAATAGAGCCATACACAAAAAGAAAAAAGATAATAAAGACAAAAGGGACAAAAAGTTCAAGAAATTGTATTATGTTAGAGAAGATGCTAGAATTTGTAATGATGAACCTGATTTTGAGGATGATAAAGATGAATGCTTGTTTCTAGCCTTGGAGAATAAATATGTGTCTACTAGCCATGGAAGATGTGCAAGGGAATGTGGTCTAGAAAACAAGAAGGATGAGATGGAAGGTACAATGGTTACTACCTTTCATGCTATACAAGATGAAAATTATTAGGTAATTGACATTGGATGTTAAAATAATATGACCAAAGACGAAAGTAATTTTACTAAGCTTAAAAATTATGAAGGAGGATTAGTCATGTTTGGATATGATTTTGGTACAAATATTGTTGGAAAAGGAACAATTAGTTTTGATGGAAAACATAGTACTGATGATGTCTATTATGTTAAGGGCTTAAGGCATAATATTTTGAGTGTTGGACAAATGTGTAGCAAAGGATTTAAACTTGTGTTCCAGGATAACACCTGTGAGATTAGAAAAGGGTCCAAAATTGTGGTAGCAGTAGGAAGAACATATGGTCCAAAAAATTATCAACTTAAGAGTGGTGATGATTAGTTTTTTATGTCTCAAATTAGTGAAGGTTGGCTACGGAATCGAAGGATGGGACATGTAAACTTTGACAATCTAACTAGGATTAGTTCAAGAGAATTTGTCAAGGATCTACCTAGAATCACAAAGCCTACTAATAGTTTTTGCAAAAGTTGTCAATTGGGAAAAAAAACAAGATGTAGTTTTAAAGGAAAAAACAATCAACTACCAGAATGCTAGAATTGATTCATACATACCTCTTTGGTCCCACAAGAATAGGAAGTCTTAATGGTGATGGGTATTTGATGCTTTTGATTGATGATTATTCTAGAATGACATGGGTTACTTTTCTTAGGGAGAAAGCTCAATTTCTAGATAAATTCAAAGGGTTCAAGGAAAGGGTAGAGAATGAAGTGAATTCGAGAATCAAATGTTTAAGTTCTGACAGAAGTAGACAATTCACTTCCAATGAGTGAAGAGCATGGTATAAAGAGACATTTTTCTACTCCTAGAACTCCTCAACATAATGGAGTTGTAGAGAGGAAGAACCAAACTGTTCAAGAGGCTGCAAGGACTATGATAAAAGAGGAAAATGTACCTAATGTATACTAAAGGGAATCAATCCACAATGTTTTTTTATATTCTTAACAGAGTTCAAATAATAGGTAACAATACAAAGACTCCTTGTGAACTGTGGATTGGTAAGATTCCTACTGTTAAGTACTTCAAGGTGTTTGGATGCAGATGTTATATTAAAAGAGATGATGAGAACCTTTGAAATTTTGATAAAATATGTGATGAACATATTTTCCTTGTATATTCAACTAATAGCAAAGCATATGGATGCTACAATAAAAGATTGAGAAAGATAGTTGAAAGTGTAAATGTAAAAGTTGATGAAGATATGCACAGACCAATTGAAATAAGTAAAGTTGAACCAAATGAACTATCTACAAACAGGTACAAGAAGAGAATAAGGAATAATAAGAATAGATTGAAGAAGAAGAAGAGACTTCGGAACATGCTCCTAAGAGTCCAAAATATGTACAGAAAAATCATCTAAAAGAACAAATAATTGGAGACAAAGGCAAAGGTGTAATAACAAGAAGCAAAGTGGTAGTAGCTGAGGTAAATTTTGTTCTACTTTCTAAGATTGAACCTAAAATAGTGTGTGAAGCATGCAAAGATGAAATTTGGGTTAGAGCAATGAAATAAGGGTTGCAGCAGATAGAGAAAAATAAGACATGTGAATTGGTTCCTAGACTTGTAAACAGGAATGTAATTGGTACAAAATGGGTATTCAGAAATAAGCTAAATGAAGATGGTGAAGTAGTAAAAAACAAATCAAGGCTTGTGTGCAAAGGTTATTCACAGTTTGAAGGAATAGACTTTGAGGCTAGACATTTTCTCCGGTGGCAAGAATGGAGGCCATTCAGATGTTCTTGGCATTTTTTTCTCACAAAGATTTCAAGGTATATTAGATGGATGTTAAGTTTGCATTCCTGAATGGAGAATTGGAAGAAGAGGTCTAGCTGGAACAACCAGAGGGATTTTAGTTATCAGATAAACTAGACATGGTCTGTAAGTTAAAAAAGGCACTATATGGACTTAAACAAGATCCCGAAGCATGGTAGACAAGGTTGGACAAATATTTGACACAACAAAAGTTCACCAAAGGCTCTGTAGATAGTGTTATCTATTTCAAAGTTGAAGGAAACAAAATCTTGATAGTTGTAGTGTATGTTGATGATATTATCTTCAGAGGAAATGAAGGTATGTGCAAGAAATTTGTAGAGGAGATGAAAAAGGAGTTTGAGATGTCTATGATTGGTGAGTTGAACTTCTTTCTTGGAATTCAAGTAAATCAAATTGATAAGGGCATATTCATTTCATAATAAATGTATGTTAAAGAATTGTTGAAGAAGTTTGGAATGGATGATTTCAAACCAGTTTGCACCCCTATGGTGACTGGATGCAAACAAAGTAAGGATTATGATTCTCCTAAAGTTGATCAAAGCATGTACATATCTATGATTGGTGGACTATTATATCTTACTGCTACTAGACCAGATATCATGCATGGAATATGTTTGGTTAATAGATTTCAAGCAGAACCTAAAGAAACACATGTTATAGCTGTGAAAAGGATATTTAGGTATTTAAAAGGCACTTTGAATTATGGCCCATGGTATCCTAAGGATAGTAATTTTACTTTAAATGCCCACACTGATGGAAATTGGGTTGGTTGTGTAGATGATCAGAAGAGTAAAAGTGGTGGTGCATTCTTTCTTGGATGTAGGTTGGTTTCATCACTAAACAAGAAAAATATTAAGTTTCTTTATCCACTATAGACATTGAGTATATTGCAACAACATCTTGTTGTACACAAGTACTTTGGATGAAGAAAACATTAAAGGATATAGGAGTGATGTTTGATGAGCCTATCCCTATCCTTTGTGATAATACAAGTGAAATAAATAGTTCAAAGAATCTGGTAATGCATTCAAGGAAAAATAATATATCTATCATATATCATTTCTGAAGAGAGAAGGTGTTGGAGAATGAAGTTAGGCTTGAATATGTGCCTACAAAGGATCAGATTTCAAATATATTTACTAAGTCTCTTCCTAAGGATACTTTAAGTATCTCAAGGAGAAGTTGGGGGTTACTACCCCTCCTTCCTTGAACTAGGTTCCCATAGAGGTACATCAGTCCAATGTATTTACAAAGGTAAAAGCGTGAAGTTGGGTCCACGAAGAGGGGAAGTTTCAGCCAAAACAAAAAAAATCGCACAAAACGTGTACATGTTTTCAAAAAATGCATATGCATTATGGATCAAGTACGCAAACCTAAAATGTGTATGTGTTATGAAACACGTACACATTCATGACGCATATGCGTTTTGAAACGCATACATGTTTCTTAAAGCTATTTTTCTTTTTAAATAAGCGATTGTGATTTCATTTTCACAGTCAGTTTGAGTTGTGCCCTAGAAGGAGAAGGAAGATCGCGTATGTGTTTCAAAGGGAATGATTCAAGAAAAATTTCATTGCCACCTCCTCCCCTCAACGCAATCGACCTCAATGACCTCCAGGTTGGTTGAATTCTGCCATTTTTTTTCTTTATATCTTGCATTTTTTTTATAATTATTATTTAGTTTTTGTTTGTTTTGTTTGTTTTAGTTCAATATTTTATAGTTTTTAAATTGCATTTAATTAACCGAAAACATTAAATTTTAAATCCAAAACCATAAAAAATAAACCTAAATTTGACACATTTAATTTAGAAATTTCAAAACCCTAAACCCTAGGTTCTAAAAAATATAGGTCCTTAAAAACTAATTTACCCAGGTTAATTTTTGGACCTAAACCCTAAAATATAAACTAAAACCCTATTTACCCTAAAGCATTACATACTCAACCTAAACCCTAAATGTAAATTAGATGTTACACCATTTCCATACTCAACTATATAGTTTAAACATTCTCATTTTTAGTATGGTTACAAGTTTCAATCTCATTAGGAATGATCTAATTTGTTCCATTTTTGTATGATAAATTATGCACACCAATTCACATGTATAAATATTATTTCATTAAATTTAGTGAAGTCTTTGTGTACTTAAAGAAGTCATTTTCAATATATCAATAGAGCTCAAGATCATCTTTGTTTATTGTGTATGTATTGCAATTACCAAGTTAGCATATATCCATGTGTCGCTTTGAATGTCTTCTATTAATTTTTTATTATTATCTAAATAGTATGCTTTAAAAACAATGAATGAGATTATAAATTCATGTTAGTGTTAAACTTATAATTTCTTCTTAACTACTTTGTCCCACTATAGATAGCTTGTGTCTCTTATCATGAAATTTGAAAATTTAGATAAATCAATTTATGTCCTTGGATTTAATTAAATTATATGTCATACTTGATAACTACACATATATTCACAATCGATATACCTTAGCTCTATGGATATACTCTTGTTGGGAAACAACCACACCTATGAGTAAATGTCCCCTCACCCTAAAAGATAAAGCTCTAGAGACCCATAAAAACTTAGAGGAATAAATTACTTATTGATGAATTAGTTAATTATTGATAGGCTTGATATTTATGAGCTCCATTGAGCACCGTTGTCTAACAATAATCCTTTAATATAAATAGAATCTAGTATAACTTTTACTTGAATTAAACTACATGGTTTTCATCATTTGCCCAATTCGACACTCATTCTTGAGTTGTTCATAACCTAAATTATCTTGGGGACCTTTCCTTCTCTTTTTCCACCTTTATATATGTATTAGAAGACACTCTAAAAAAACCCCTAACCTCCTATTGTTCAAACAAAAATTGTCGAGGCCTTAGCATTTTTCCTTTCCTCTGCGGCTGCGCCTTAATTTTGTATGCTCACTATCCTCAGTGCTGACCACGTGGTTTCCTCGTGAAGCTTTTCATTCGTGCTTTGTTTCACTTTTCGACAGTCTCCATCTGCTTGCCACATGGCTCACTCGGTTTGCCTTGCCAATTCGGCCCCACCTCGTTCTTTACTTTTGCTCAGAGCTTTCCACGCGGGTCGCCCTTGTGGCTTTCTGCTGGGCGCCTTTGTTGCTTTTTGCTGAGCTTCATCTGGGCGACACGTGGTGGCTTTGTTTCTATGTTGGTTTCCTTGGAAATGCCACTGGATCTTTTGTACTTCTCTGTCGCATGTCTTCTCCTACTGCTGCATGGTTTTCCATTGTGTATCATGGCCTTGTTGGCGTATTTCTAACTGATTGATGTTTGTTGTGGCAATTCGAGACCATCTGGGCCAAAGATTGCCGTGCATGGTCTATTTCTTCATGATGCGTTTTTTGGGCGGTGGGATGGCCAATATATGGGGCCTGGTTTTCTTTTATTAGGTGCTTGATTAAGTTTAAGAGATCTCTCAAGCACTGAGGATTAAGCCTTGTGTAATAGTTACTTTCAATTCAAAGACTTCGGACTATGTCAAATAAATTTGACCTTTCTGTTTTCAATTGTTCGCTGGAACTATTGATCTATGCTATTGTCTTTATTTTTGTATGAATGCCTGTTCTTCAGTTTTTTGTAACCTTTCATAGCTAATTAAATACAAATCATGTTTCTTCAACTCTTCTGTGTTAAAGAAAAGTTATGTTTGATTACATTATGCATATAGAAGGATGGTGTTGAATGACAAGTGCTTTTGAGAAAATTATCTTAATTAATAGCAATTTAATGGTTCAGGCCTTTGCATTATGCATTGTGCTATGGTAAAGTTATTCAAAGAATTTGGCGCATCATCTGTAGTGTAAATTTTACATTCTTGCAATCTCTCTTGCCTTTTACTTCACCCATTAAGTGAAGAGCCAGCTTCGGTAAAACCCCGGAGGTCACTTAGCTAGTGCATAATGTCCCCATTAGCTAAGTTTCCCATAAAACTGTTGCTAGATGCAAAATACTGCGTCAACAGTTCTTTTTCTGGCATGCCCGGTGGGACTATGAACTAGCATGTTCACCTAATTTTTAGAAGTGTGTATGAGCCATTGGCCTATAACCAGGTCGCAGACTACAAGAGTCCCTGGCTAGCTTGTACCCCCTTTAGTTTCTATGCACCCGAGAGGTCGTCGAGGTAGCCCTTCACCTCCTTCGTCTCCTCCTTCTCCGACATCGCCTAATCCACCTGCATCTATGCCTGCTAGAAACTACTTAGCCTGGGACTCCTATAGTCTATTAGTAGCATCTATGCCTCCTATAGTATGGAACCCCATCCTTGTTTCGGCTCTAAAATCTATCCCTAAATATTTTGGGGATAAATCAAAAACACCCACAGAGCACCTGCAAGATGTAGCGGACGTATGTCTGGTACATGGTGTATCAAATGAAATTGTAGCCCTTAGATTGTTGGCCACCTCTTTTCGAGGAAAGGCACTGAACTGGTACCGGACCATTGAAGCAGGCACCATAGCTACTTGGGACCAGCTCGGAACCCCTTTTTATGAACGTTTCTCCAATGTTGGTGACAAATCATCGTTGTACCATCAACTAGCCAACATAAAGCGTGCTCCTCATGAAGCCCTGCCTGATTTCAATGCAAGGTTCCATTCAACCTGGCAGAGAGTGCTTGTTGGTAGCCGACCACCTCTGGATCTGGATTTTATGTTCTATCTGAAGTCGATAAATGCTGATAGCTCCATGATGTTATAGGCTCTAGGCGAAGAAACTCTTCCTGATGCTTACGCTCTAGCTGTTGTTGCAGAAAATAGTTTGATCGTTGCAGGGAAATTGGCACCGAGACCCATCATGTCATTGTTCCTCGAGTGCAATGCTCCAGAAGTCGAATTTCATTCTACCAGTGCGTATGTGGCTCCCCCCAATCTATGTACATCTATCCCGGAAGTGTTCCAATCTCTACCCTGATGGCAGCTCCTGTAATAGCTCCTGTGCCTAATCTTATGGCTGTCGAGATGAATGAAATGAGAGAGTAGATGCGGACTATGACTAATGAGTTAACTACTCTAAAGCGATAACAATACAACTATCAAAAGCCTACATACCAAAATTACTCAAGCGGCAAGCCTCCATACCAATCGAATCAGTGGCAGGATAGGTCACGTGGGAATACTTTGGCTCAATCAAGTAACCAAATGGTTCTGGTGACCCTACCCATGCAGATTGTTCATCCTAGTTCGAATAAGGAGCTGGTGGTGGGACAGAACAATTTGGTTGAAAATGCTAACTCATGGTGTTTTCCTTGCAATGACACACATGTTTCATGGAACTGTCCGTAGGGAAACTTGCAACAACAAATCGCAGATCAACGTAGCCAAGACAATGTGTCTGTTTTCGGCAACTCATCATATGCTTCTTAGTAAATGGATAATGCGGTCCTTGCCACGTAAATGCAAGGGATGTCAATCCAGCAAGAGTCGGACATTGTCCCGGACTAGACTCTTTTTTCTTGGATGGAAGGAGAAGAGTCAGCACTCCCGAATGACATCCCTATTGATAAAGTACCTCGAGTACAGTCTAACTATAATACACATTCTAAGCGTAGATTTACCAGGGAGTTCACAGCTTTACCTACCAAGGCCACATCACAACCGATACCCAGCCCAGCGGTAGGCCTATTGCCAACTCCATCACAGTCAGAGGCAGTTATTTGTAGCCCTCCAAATCCACTTCCTCTGAAGACAAAGGCTCCACCGGTTTCTCCTACTGTTACCAAACCGCCTGATGTACCGAGTGTCAAACTAGTGGCGGTCGCAAGACCTAAAGAATAGGCAATCGCAACTCACCAACCAAAGGTGCAATTCAACGCGTAGAGCAACTAAAGAAGTCATCTGCCAATGCCTCTCTGTGGGACGTCCTGGCTATTCCAGAGTAGAAGGTACTACTAGAAAAGGCCCTGTCAGTTGAAGAAGATTCTAAAGTTCCTGCTCTACTCGATAGAGAGGATGCATCCAGGTCCAACCTAGATAAAGTGCTAACAATTCAACCAGAGGAGAAACTCAAGTTTGAAAAGGAAAGTAGGCCTAAACCTAAGCCTTTCTTTCTAACGTTAATTATTGGTGATAAGCTACTGCATAACTATATGATCGACTCTGGTGCTAGTACCACTATCATGCCAAAGCAAGTAGCCGATGCTTTGGGACTAAAATATGAGCCTATGAATAAAGGAGTCATGTAGCTTGATGGAAATAAGGTGGATACTGTTAGAATAATTAGGGGGTTACCTATGAATTTGTTTGCCTGCCCTAGTATCACTGTAAATCAGGATACCATACTCATCGATATCCCTCCCCTGTTTGGAATATGTTTGTCCTGAGAGTTCACTGCAAATGTAGGAGGATATCTGGCTTTAGACTGGTCACATTTGATTTTAAGGACCAAGAATGGGGCTAAGATGAAACTATTATCGGAGAGCTTACATCCTAAGCACGTTGCTAACAAGGCTTTGCTAAATTTTAAAGAAGCAACACACACTTCAATCTCTCAAGAGGAAAGGTATAATGTCGAATTTCTTGAAGAAGAGGAGGCTACTAGCTCTCAGATAGTGGATGAAGAAAATTTGTTGAAAGAATTTATTGATATAGATCCTTTCAGGAATTATCACTCAACTGGCCTCAGAACCTATGTTATTCATGAAGAAGGGCAGATCATGCCTAAAGTTACTAAAGAACCTGAGGGTGAAGAATCTCTAGAAATATGGATGTTATATTTTGATGGAGCCAGATGTAAAGTAGGAGCTGGAGCTGGGATTTGTTTGGTATCTCCATCTAACAAAAGGATGTTGAGGTCTTACCGTTCCAGTTTGCCTATTCAAACAATGAAGCCAAATATGGAGGTCTCATCCATGGTTTAAGCTTTGTAGAGCAAATGGGTGCCAAGCAGATAAGTGTCTTCGGAGATTTTGAGCTGGTGGTTAACCAAATCCGTAGAACTTTAGCCGCAAAGAATATCTGCATGCGATCTTATCGACATAGGGTCTGGGATCTGATCGACAACTTTGAAACATTCAATATTTAGGCTATTCTGAGGGAAATGAACTCCGAAGTTGATAGGATGGAAACTATTAGGGCTCAATTCGAACCCGCCATCGAGTTATTTAGAAATAAACATGCAGTGAAATTAATTATAAGACCTGCTGTCCCGGATAACAATCAAGATTGGCAGGTATTTGATAGCGATGCTCATATTGCATCATTCCTCTGGTCATCTGGAGAATTTTTTGATCAGCTGCAACCGAAGATCGCCGAAGCTTACGGAGATCAAATCATCTAGTTGAAATACAACAAGCTCCCGAGGGGACTAGTCACTCTGGAAACCCTGTTCGATTCCGATGATGCAAGAAGAGATAAAAGGAAACTCATGGCGGACAAAGGCAATTATACTAATTCGCATATCGGAGACGATAAGAAGCTCAAAGCTGGGAAAGAAGTGTCGCAAAAGAATAAAGATAGACTAAAACACTTTTGCGAAGAATACCTAGGAGTGGTAGCTTGGTCATATGATGATCTTAAAGGATACGATCCTGGGATCATCGAGCATACAATTGAACTAACAGAAGGAGCAAAACCAGTTCGCCAAAAACAGAGACCTGTGAACCCAAAGATAGAATCTCTTATGTCACAAAAGTTGAACAAGTTGATTGCATCCCGGATAGTTTTTCCGATCAAACATAGCACTTGGGTGTCAAACCTAGTGCCAGTCCGAAAGAAAAATGGAGATATATGCCTATGCATAGACTTCCGAGATTTAAATAGAGTGTCTTTAAAGGATCATTATCCCAAACCTTCAATGGAAGTAACTCTTCAGACTATAGCCGGTTCCGAAATGTTTTCAATGCTAGATGGTTTTTTAGGCTATAACCAAATTCGGGTGAAAGAAGAAGACCAATATAAGATAGCGTTCACCACGAAGTGGGGAACGTATGCTTATGCCAAAATTCCTTTTGGGCTCTCAAACGTCGGAGCCACATTTCAGCGAGCTATGGACATCGCTTTTAAAGATTTGATTTACAAGATTATACTCATCTATCTGGATGACCTAATAGTTTTCTCAAAATCTACTGATGATCATTTTGATCATCTAGAGCTTGTTTTCCAGAAATGCCAGGAATTTGGAATCTCCCTGAATCCAAAGAAGTGTGTGTTCGGAGTTCCCCAAGGGAAACTATTGGGATATGTCATCTCTAAGGAGGGCATTGCTATCGATCCAGAAAGAGTCAATGCGATCTGAGAGCTTCCATTGCTTGTCAACAAAAAAGGTGTGCAATGTTTTCTGGGAAAGGTTAACTTTATTAGTTGATTTATTACAAATTTCGTAGGCATTGTTCGTCCAATTACTTTAATGCTTAAGAAGGACCAATTTTTTAAATGGACGATGGAAGCTAGAAGAGCTTTCGAACTTGTAAAAGAGGCTATTTCTTCCACCCCTATGTTGGTTAACCTAGACCTATCTAAAAATTTTATTATGTATGTCTTTGGTGGTGGAAATAGTATTGTCACAGTGCTTATGCAGAAGGATGATAAAGATGCAAGGGAGTCCCCTGTTGCTTTTTATTCCTAGACTTTAAAAAAATACGAAGTGAGGTATAACTTTGTAGAGAAACAGGCCTTCGCCATTGGTAAGGGGCTTAAGAAGTTCCGGCATTTGATATCATATAATAAGGTGATTGTTTGTGTTCCGCATCCTAGTGTACGAGAATATATCATGGAAGGAGAAATTATCGAGAAAAGAGCCAATTGGATCACCAAGATCTTATAATATGACATTGAAGTCACACCTATCAAGACCATCAAGGGAAAAAGACTGTGTGAATATATCACCAAAAATAGTGAAACAGTGATAGAGTTTGAAGTCCCGGAACCTGTGTTGATAAATGAAAAGAGTTCTCAGAGCAACTGGCTTGATGACATAATAAATTTCATGCAGACTGGAAGGTATCTAATTGATCTCCCAGCTTTTAAAAGACGCTTCTATCACCTACAGAATAGCAATTTTGTTCTTTTGGAGGGTGTCCTATTTAAAAGAAATTTTAACGGCATTCTGCTGAGATGTGTCAATGAGGAGCAAACCCGAAAAATATTAGATCAATATCATAACAGCCTTGTCGGGGGACATTTTTCTGCAAGAACCACGGTGATTAAAATTATGTGTGCCGGTTATTTTTGACCTACACTTTTTAATAATGTTTTTTCATTGATTAGGTCTTGCAAGGAATGTCAGTTCTATGTTGGAAAGAGACAAAATGCTGCTATGCCTTTAAGGCCTATAGTGGTAGAAGAACCTTTTGCTCAATGGGGTTTAGATTTCATTGGGATGATCAGCCCTGTCTCTTCAGCTGCATACTAACGGCAACTGACTATTTCACCAGGTGGGCAGCAGCAGTGCCACTAAAAAATGCTATGGAGATGGAGATTATTAATTTCCTCGAAGAACTGGTGGCTAGATTCAACCCACCTAAAACAATTATCTCTGACAATGCTAAAGCTTTTATCGGCTCAAAGATGACCCATTTCGCTCTAAAGTATGGAGTTTTCCTAAAGACTTCCTCTAACTACTATCCCCAGGGAAATGGTCTAGCGGAGTCTACTAACAAAAACCTCCTCAGGTTGATCAAAAGGATCGGCTCAGAACACCAAAAAGAGTAGCATAGAAACCTCCTGACAGTGTTGTGGGCAGATCGAATCACGCCCAAGCAAATATTGAAGACATCTCCTTACGAGATGGTGTACGGAAAAGAAGCATTGCTGCCTATTGCCATACAGATCCCCGCCCTACAATTGCTTAAGTCTCTGAAAATTGAACAAAACGGAGCAATGGAGGTACGATTTTCTGAGTTGCTTGAGGTGCAGGAAAAAAAAGAGCATGCCCTGGAAGTAATGAATAGTCGCTAGCAAGTGGTAAAGAAATGGTTCGACAAGAAGGCTTCAGACCAAGGTCTGCAATGCGGAGACCTAGTGCTTAAATTTAACAAGTGTAGAGCAAAACCTGGACAGCATAGCAAATTTGACAGTCTCTGGGAAAGGGCCATTCAAGATTTACCAGTGTAAATAGTTCAACTCTTTCAAGTTGGAAGATATGGAAGGCAACACCCTGAGTATTCCAATCAATGGAATACATCTTTAAAAGTTCTATTAATCCTACTTATGTGTTAATTTTGTACATTTGTATATATGTAATTACTCTTCCCTGCTTTAAATTTTGATCTTAAGTACAAGAGACGAGAAAAAGCACAGCAATAATGCAAACATTTGAAAGAAATTTGTAAGTAGGCTGCACATTCAATAAAGATATATTTTATATATTCATAGTAGTCGAAGATTTACAATATATATCTAAGGTCGAGGGCCTAGTATTAATGTTGGAGTTGAGAAAATACAACACCACAAACCCCGAAGATCACCTGCATGCAAATAACCTGTCACAAAAGAAGAGATGGAGACAAACAAGCAAGGGTTCTCTGAAAACTAAAAATGTATATATCAAAGAGAATGAAAGAATAAATTGATATGAAAGACAATGGGATCAATCCTTATAAAAAGGAGATCATGCAAACCCTAATAAAACGCTAATAGAAGCCCTAATAGGAAAATATTTAATAATTAATATAATTATTAAATGTCACATTATGCAAACTAACGTGAAATCTTAGGAAGGGAATAAAGGTAACTTAATCAACATAATTAAGTTAAGACCTTTACTCTAACACCCCCCCTTAAGATGAGCAACAGTGCAGCTACAAACAAATGCAAAAAAGAAAAGGTAACTACAATGCAAGAAGGCAAACATGGGTCCTGGCAACTAGGCCAGATCAGGTACTCAAATACAACCAAATCTCTGTAAAATGGAGAAATAGAGAAAACCTCATGGGAAAAAGCTCTACTCCAAAAAGAGAAAAAGAAAGCCAAGAAGAGACATCACTGAAGCAGAAGAAGTTGCAAACAACTGTCGAAAGATGACTACTATGGTGTTGAAGAACCTCCGCTAAAGATAGGCTGATTAGAAACAAGAAGACAATAATCTGCATAAGTGCCTATACAACACTACTCAAATCAGATGGCAAACAAAAGAAAACACCTGGAACGAAGATACAAATGGCACAAGAACCAATAGTCTGAAACACTGATCAACTGAGAATGGAAGATTCCTTCCAAGGAAAAACCAAAGAAGAATTAGCATGAAGAATATAATAACCCCCCCATAATGCTGAACTAGGAGAGCCTGACAGATCCACTGAAATGATGTGAAACACCCTGTAGTGCATGAAAGAGAAGAAACATCTGAAAGTGCGCAAGATCGCACCCGCAACTGAAAAAGTGGTGTGCAAAACAAAACACACATGCATGAGGCTGGAATCATATGGATCCATGGTTGTCGTGGAGGGACACTCACTAGACAAAGGTGTGATGGCAAACAAAGGAAAACTACACTACCCCCCATGGTATGGATTCAATGTCATCGTGGAGGGATACTCACCGGACAAAGATGTGATGGCAAAACAAAGAAAAACTACACATCCCCTCATGACACTTTATAATATCAGTACGAGTACAAAATATGGCACAACCTTATGTGCAAAATCTCCAAAAGATGCATGTACAATAGTGTGACATTTTATCTCAGTGCGTTTACATAAAAGATAGCTTACAAATGATGCTCAAAATGTCTTCAAAGGAAAAAATGCTGGAAATACATGAAGAATAGCCAAAAACAAAGCATCCCATACAAACAAAATATTTCCAAGAGCAAATATGTCCAAGTAATCCACCAGAGTGTGAAAACATAAATAACTGAATAAAATATACCTAGAGTGAAATCTAGAAAAATGGCATAGATGAAACTGAAGAGCTTTGAAATATGGTTCCAACGTCGCTGAGATTACGAAAAAACAGAGAAACTGATCAAAAGTTATGAGCTTGGGACTGAAAATAGCCCCTTTGTCTTTGACTAGTTGTAGAATGCACCAACAAAAAAAAGAAAGTGATGAGACTCACACGATTGGAAAGATGAGAAAACCAGTTTTTCGACAATATCTCGTTTGCCAAAAAACGATATCGTATGCCCAACTTACGACCTCCAGAATAAATCAACTCCAAAGAGGGAAAAAACCAGTGCTGGGTTAAATTTGACGGTCCTACGGCCGTCGCAGCAAAAATATTGTGTTAAATTTGACAGCCAAACGACCGTCACCATAAAAGCACAACTTAGCTTATTTTCGAAAAAATTGTTTTTTAAAAATAAAAAACAATAAAAAAACGCATTTGATTTTTTCTAAAAAAAAAATTTTAAAAATTTGGAGGTGGGGAGGCACGTGGGCCACCCCCACCGTACCCCTATGCAGCGGACTATGCAGGTACACTGTGTAGCACTGCGCAAGGTACCGCACAGGGTACACTGCGTAGGGCTGTGCAGGTTTCAAACCCGAGGCCCGAACAACCCTTAAAAAGGCTTAAAATTTTGCTCGGTTTTTTTTAAATCAAAACAAAATTTCATTTACAATAAATTTTTGCAAATAAAAATTTGTGAAATTTTTCGAAAAACAGGTGGAATTTTTTTTTCAAAAAATAAAATTTACCAGGCAGGGGACAACCATATTACAAAAAAATTTTGCCTCAAATTTTGACTTTGTCCAAAATAAATGAATGAACAGTCAATTTAGGGGTTTTGGACTACTGCAGACGCAATGGCGATGTCCGTTTGAGCTGAAAATGCTTCAAAAATGTAGGTGTGCCCTAGATCAACAAAACAAGCCCCAAACCCTTGAAGCTCCAAAAATCTTCAAAACAAGAACAGGAAGCAGCATGTGTGGAGCTCTGATACCATGTTGGAGTTGAGAAAATACAACACCACAAACCTCGTAGATCACCTACATGCAAATAACCTGTCACAAAAGAAAAGATGGAGACAAACAAGTAAGGGTTCTCTGAAAACTAAAAATATATATATCAGAGAGAATGAATTGATATGAAATACAATGGGATCAATCCTTATAAAAAGGAGATCATGCAAACCCTAATAGGAGAAACCCTAATAGAAGCCCTAATAGGAAAATATTTAATAATTAATATAATTATTAAATGTCACATTATGCAAATTAACGTGAAATCTTAAAAAAGGAATAAAGGTAACTTAATCAACATAATTAAGTTAAGACCTCTACTCTAACACCCTCCGTTTACATAAGTCCACTACATCCGAAACTAGGAGGCTAGAGAAGCAAAATTTGTAACCATCTTTGTCTTCAGGATATTAATGAGAAGGACCGACGATCACAGCAGCAGACGGCTCAGGCTCTGAAAATACCATTCCCTCAAAGTCTTCGTACCACTGAAAACTAGAGAATGACTCAAGATAGTGTATGCGCATCAGGAAGGAGCAACCTACGCGGGCTCTGGTGAGATGCTCTTCATGGGTTTCCAGCTCAAAGCCAAACAAAAAGGGCCTGGTTGGAACAATGCCTCCATGCAGCTGCTGCAGCTGAATGTTTCAAATCGAGGGAATCCCACAACTCAGTTGGGTTGCACCCACAATCTGATCTAGACCTCCGAAGTAGCACGTAGGGAAGACCAACTTCGTCAATTTTATAATCTTACGCTTGGAGACGCTGATGTCCAGCAGTGAGGCAACGAAGTGGGAGCAGATGATGGTGTTCACCCGATATTGCCTTTCATAATGCACGTAGTCTTTTCCAAAGATCCACTTAATGGCTTTCACGTATAACAGGTTTTTCGCACCTGTCATACGTTTTAAGCGCCTATAGGTAATCTTGCCAAGAAGGATAGCCTGGGTCTTTTTGTAAGTGAGTCTCACTGGTGTTTCCATGATTTCTGCTTTTCTAAGCTAAAAGATTAAAACTGCTAAGGTACCAGGAGATTGCTAGGTTGAAAGGCTAGCCAATATGTGGTTTACAATGCTATGCAAGAAGTTGATTTCTAGACTGGCTAACGTTTGCTTGCCAAAGAAAATCATGATTAACAATTACACCAAGTGTGTCACTTCACCTCGATTTTCAGCATTGCGGTGTGCGAGGTGACAAGAAGGAGAGTTGCAGCTTGCAACTTGCTCCGCTAAGCTGCCACAACCCTTGCAGATCGGCCATGTGTCAGTAATAAGAAGTGTTGTCGTCTCATCCAAATCGGATGAAATTATAGAGAGAAGCTCTGTTGGGCAATGTGCCTTGTATGATCACTAATATCAATACAAATAGCCTATAAGGAAAGGCTCGCAAGGTTGCCTGGGTTCATTTTTCAAAACAAGTATCCACTTTTGTCACATGTGAAAGATCATCATTTAATATTTGGGCAGTTTGGCTGGTTGGCGATCTTTTCGCACGAACAGGCTGATAGCGCATAATAGCAACTTGGCGTAAATGGCTGGCATGTACCTTTTTTCGGTCGCTTTTCTCAAGAAGGCAGAAAAGGCAAGTTATGGCATGCAGGGAAACATATCTATTACAGAAGTTACCAAAGAATTAAGCAATTAAGGCATTCACAAGAAGAGCGAGTTTTTTAGAAAAGCTAAGTTATTTGCCAAAGGTTTGCACAAAGACCCTTGTGAAGACAAAATGGCCAAAATTGCAGAAAACCCTACCCAGACTTCAGCTCGAGTAAGTCTAAGCAAGCAGATGAGGAATGCACCCCGCATGCAGCTCTACGATGGAGAATTTTATGCTACTCCAGGTATACCTACAAAGCCTAGCTGGCCTTTCACTCACCCAGTGAACCAAAAGTTATTGAGCATGGTTCGTCATAGAGACCAGGCAGTGGTTTTGGAGGATTGGGACAATATCTTTGACCCTGAGTTGTCTAGCAATTTTAAGAGCCTTCGGGAAGCTGCATGCAAAAGAATGAAGCATACAACGGACCAATTTCCTAAGCGAATATGGTACTGCGGACTTGCATAGTACATGGTCCCCTTGGTGCACCCTTGCCTAGAGATTGTAGCAGCATGCGCGAGACTGTTCGACCCAAACACAGGGGTTATCAGTGGTAAGGATTTCTGAGTAGTTATTAGCCCCGTGGCTATTCAGGATATGATGTGCGTCCCATTTCCTTTGGGTAAGAAAGTTGACAATTTTAGCCTGGAGAGAATGCAGCAAAAGTGGGGAGAGCTCCAATCTGGGCCACCGTTTTATCACTTCGAACTTCAACATCCGAGCAGTTCGGCCCACCCAAATTCTCTTTCGGTTTGAAAGCTCTGAAAGGTGTGGCACAATCTGCCACTTCTATGCTGGCGATGGTGTGCAGGTTGGACTCAGACAAAGAGATTCATCAGTTTCAAATGTCCCTCTGCTTTATGTTGAAAAAGAATCATGAGAACCCGCTTTTTGATTTTGCAAAGATTATTAGTGATGGCATTTGACTGTAGCTAAAAGAATTTGGGGTCGGCTCTAAGTTCAGGTATTCGTCTTTCCTGACCTACTTAATTTTGCACCAAAATTCAGATTATTTTTCAACATCTATGCCCCTTGTCTCTTTTTTATAAGAGTGGCTCAAAGAAGCCGGTTTCGACATGGACCCTCGTCATGTTAAAAACCTTCGATTATTATGCGTTCTCTGATGTGTTCATAGCCCCGACTATAAGGGCTTTGGGTAAGGCTGGTATAAATATGACCGAACGCATATCACCCTACCAGAAGTCCTGGCTTGGGAAGTTAACTCCACCCTGTAACTGGTTCTTTGACACAGATTTCACCCTGCTCCGCATGGCAGGCTTCGTCTGAGAACCTTTTCGGCTTCCTCATTACCTCTCTGACAAAGTGCTGGTCCTGGAGGCAATGAAATAGCTATGTATCCTTGATGATGATTATTGGGGAGGAAAGCACTTAACCTCCCATTTGTTGTTGCCAATCATGTTTAGTTCGGTGTCGCTGGTTAAGAAGAGGACCTCACAGATCGATACCTCAGTGATTCTACTTTCAAAGATGGGTCACGTCGGAGTGATACTAATAGATGATCCCTGAAATTACAACCTTGAAAATAATTTGTTGAAAATTAGCATCAAGATCTCGCATTCACCTCAGCCATTCTGGGACCTCTGGAGGGATCCTAAAGAGGGAAACATAGGTAGATATGTAGGCCTCGAACATTTGCCTACAGTGGATGGTCGACCACCTTGGCTGAATTTTTATCACATTGTGGGGAGTGTCAACCCAAAGCTCGTGATCAGCCCCCCTTTGGTCACCCAGTTAAAGAAGCTCAATTGGGCACCTGAGAAGATGCAAGCTTTCTAGATATACCGATAGGAGATTCTGGCAGCTGGCAAGTTATATGACGAGGTCATCCTCGATGAGAGGTTTGATGACATTTGGGAAAATGAACATCCAGATGTTGAGAATTCTCTGAACCGCTCAACATCTGTGCAACAATATAGAGAAGAGGAGGTTACTCTGGAATCTGGGGAAGAAGTAACTCACAATTCCCCCGCCATCGTCGAGAATCCAGTACTGGAAAAGACTACTGGTAAACAGCCCGTGGAGGAGGAAGAGTCGTGCATACTGGTATCCATGCCTGCTGCCTCCTCTAAATCAAAACGAAAGCCAAAGACCGCCAGTGGTAAGAGATGGGTCATTCTTGACCTCGATGATTTCCCACAAAAGAAGCGACAACGTACCGAGGAGGCCGGCGCGAAGGAGGAGTAACCAATGAAGGAAGCGGTCAAGGCATATGCGGATCTGCCAGAACAACAAGTAAACTTTCCTCCCTCTTCTCTCTCCTCTATGTCTTTGGTCTCACCACAGTCTGCCCCTGCTATCTCATCCATGCCAGTCATCTCCGCTTCTAGTTTTCCTGGTCATTCCGGTCTTGCTCTTCCCATTTTCCCTCCTATGTCCTCCACTTCCCATACTTTACCTGAAGCGCAATTTGGTGTCAACACCGAGCTCAATGGCCAACAATTTTTATCCCCAAGGCCCAGCCCTACGGTTGGTGCATCCCCAATTTTTCCTTACACCGTCACTTCATTTCCATTCCCTCCGAGTGGCCAATTCATCCTGCCATTCTCCTCGGCTATTATAATGCAATCCAACAAGACCTCTGATGGCTCAGCTACACTATCTTTCCCGCTGGCTGTCCCACGGGAGTATCCTTTTGCTGGTGGACTGGGAATCCCGGCCCAAGAATATTTCTCGAAGGTCAATGCGAATAAAAGTGCTTGCGCCAACCGTATTAGCAAGTGAAGAGCGAAGGATGCAACCAGGCAGGCGAAGCCCCACTTGCAAACCATTTTCAATAAAAGCCAGAATTCTTTGATGTTTGCGAAGATCACTCCTAATGTGATCAAGGTAGTAAATGAGATGCAGCCCAGTGACTATTCTGTGAATGCTGTTGGGTTAGACTTGCGACAGGCCCGCCCGCAAGATAAAGTTGAGCTAATGGAGGAGACTCAAAAAATAGTGACTACTAATTTTCTCAAACTTAGCCGGCAAGAGAAGAAGAAGGATAATCAAATTGCAGAGCTAAAAAGGAAGGTTGACATCTGGGTAAACAAATTCAAAGCCCAGGAGAACGAAATAGGGCAGCTGGAGCAGGAGAGGATTTCCCTCGAAGATAAAATCAAAAAGTTGCCGAATTTGAGCAAAGAGGTCCCGAGTCTCGAAAAGTAGGTTGAACTACTCTAGGAAAAGGAGAAGGAGCTCTAGTCTCAATCTGACTTGCAAACTGGAGGGATGAGACAACTCTAGCAGAGCACCACTGCCGAGATTGCTGAAATAAGTGCCAACTTGAAGTTGGAGGTACAAAAGACCAAGCGGGCTGAATTGGCCCTGGCTGAAAGGGAAAGGGAGATTCTTTCCCTGAAGGAGCAAATGTCCGCATTGGACAAAAGCTTGGCAGAAGCAGTGGCAAGCTTAAGCAGAAAAGAGGCAGAATTAGCTACCCTAAAGACTCGACCCCTTGCGCCTCGGATGAGTTCGCTGGAAATTGCTAAAGAATTGCAAGCATCATACTGGGTCAAGGTGAAGGCTTTGTGCCTTACTCTGCAGCCCACCTTGAAGTTTATGGTGCAAGCGACTAACCTCTACGGAACGGTTAGTGAATCAATACAACAGGTCCAGGAGTTGACCTCCGATAAGGTTCCCGAGGCTAGAATTTTATTGGGTAAGCTATATACCGCTTCAGATGAAGCATTGAGTAGTGTGGACATCAACGACCGAACAACAACAACTTTGGGTGCAAGTAGCCTCATCTCCATACACGAGGCCGTTCAACAGGTGACGGATTGCAGAGCTCAGTTGAACCAGATCACCAGTGACATGTAGGCAAAATTCTCCCGTTTGACTCAGAGGGGCCTCCCTTCACCTTTTATCACAGACCAAGCAGTAGCAAGAGTGAAACATATTGTTGAGATAATCGAAGAAAAGAAGCAGGACCTTTCTATCTTCCAGACCTTTGATCAATCTCCGACTGCTAAAGAGATCGAGGCAATCGTGCATCAGCTGGCACAACTTTTCATCGATCTCAAACTGGCTCATGAGCATCTGCGAACTCTCTCTGCACCAACAAACAAAGTATAGACAAATCTACAGGCCTCCCTCTTGAGGTTGTGAGCATTTTGTTGCTGAGCCAAAGGTTTTTGGGGTTCTCCTTTCCACAAGTGAAAAGCCCCTGTAAGTCACCAAACTGTTCAAACAAAAACTGCCGAGGCCTTAGTTTTTTTCCTTTCCTCTGCAGCTGCACCTTAATTTTGTATGCTCACTATCCTCGGTGCTCGCCACGTGGCTTCCTCATGAAGCTTTTCATTCCTGCTTCATTTCACTTTTCAACTGTCTCCATCTGCGTGCCGCGTGGCTCACTCAGTTTGCCTTGCCGGTTCAGCCCCACCTCGTTCTTTACTTTTTCTCGGAGCTTTCCATGTGGTTCTCCCTCACGGCTTTCTACTAGATGCCTTTGCTGCTTTCTGCTAAGCTTTGTCTGGGCGACACGTGGCAACTTTGTTTCTGTGTTGGTTTCCTTGGAAATGCCGTCGAATCTTTTGTACATCTCTGTCACGTGTCTTCTCCTGCTGTTGCATGGTTTTCCATTGTGTATCATGGCCTTGCTGGCGTATTTCTAACCGATCGATGTTTTTTGTGGCGACTCAAGACCATCTGGGTCGAAGATCGCCGCTCGTGGTCTATTTCTTCATGATGCATTTTTCAGGCGGTGGGATGGCCAATATATGGGGCCTGGTTTTCTTTTATTAGGTGCTTGATTAAGTTTAAGAGATCTCTCAAGCACTAAGGATTAAGCCTTGTGTAATAGTTACTTTCAATTCAAAGACTTCGGACTGTGCCAAATAAATTCGACCTTTCTTTTTTCAATTGTTCGCTAGAACTATTGACCTATGCTATTGTCTTTATTTTTGTATGAATGCCTGTTCTTCAGTTTTTTGTAACCTTTCATAGCTAAAATAAATACATATCATGTTTCTTCGACTCTTCTGTGTTAAAGCAAAGTTATGTTTGATTACATTATGCATATAGAAGGATGGTGTTGAATGACAATTGCTTTTGAGAAAATTATCTTAATTAATAGCAATTTAATGGTTCGGGCCTTTGCATTATGCACTGTGCTCTGGTAAAGTTATTCAAAGAATTTGGCGCATCACCTATAGTGTAAATTTTACATTCTCGCAATCTCTCTTGCCTTTTACTTCACCCATTAAGCGAAGAGCCAGCTTCGATAAAACCCCGGAGGTCACTTAGCTAGCGCATAACATCCTCATTAGCTAAGTTTCTCATAAGACTGCTGCTACATGCAAAATACTGCGTCAACACCTATTAACACCCAATTTGAGAGATCAAATTTATATATCTACATGTGTCTTGTTTTTAATTCTTTATTCCTTTACCTATAGAAATTAAATGGTTCCTCACCTCATGTTCACAGTCTCTATTTCTAATTTTCTTATTTAAATTTTCCAATAATGATTCAAAGAAGCCTCATTGTTGATATCATAGCCTTTTGTGAGCTCTCAATTCTTGACACATTTTATCCAACTCCTAGTTTAAATGTTGATGGTGATTTATTTAAATAAATCTTAAGTATTCACCTTAATCTGTGTGGTCTTATTTATTTTAAATAAATCAATTAATGCATATCATCAAATTTGGCTATAGTTTAATTATCAAGTGATATCTAGCTAAAAATAAGTTTATGGATTCAATTTAATGTGTACATGCTATGAATTTTTAATGTTATGGATTTTTTAATGTTATAAATCGAATGGTCTTCAAATGAAATGTATTTTGAATTTGTGCACACTCTGTGATTTTTAGATAACTTTCAAATTATGCACATTATTTAATTAGTTTGTTGATATATATTTTTAAAATTTTTAACATGTAGTTGCCATTTGGTTACATTCACATGGATCCAAAATTTAACATAGATGATTTTATGCCTGATGCACAAATTCCTATAGATCCCATACATCCAAACCCACCACCACAACAAAACCCCACACCTCCTAACCCCCCACCCCCCATAGTAGATCAGGATCACTTGAGAGAGAGAATTAGGGAAAATCTTATTGTGATTAATATATATCTGATATAAAATGAGCCTAGAATCTCCCCCATCTCACATGATTTTCATCTACGATGCAAACTATTATCGATTTTGTTTGATCTATTGATGCAGACCTAGATATGTTCCATCAATGGAGAGAAGAGGGGAGACAACTCTATGCAGATGGATTGTCTTATAAAGAAATTAATGACCTTAAAACTACCAAAAAAGCCATGTGCAATATTTTTTAACCCCCAAACAAACCAACCAATTGCACCCACCAAAAAATGAATTTCAATTTTATAGTGTAGGCACCCCCAGATAGCTGCACATTTTTGGGATAGATGGTGGATGGTGCTTGATAATTGTCCACGACATGGCAATTCTGAGGTGCCCCTATAATTTTTGAGAAATTTATGGGCCGAGTTTGAGTTGGGTTTAAAACCCAACTATTTTGATATGAGGTCATTTTAGGGAGATGGGCTTGGCATGCCCCAACATAGACTAGGAGCACGTGTTGACCCTCAACGGCGTTCTCTAATTTCTCCTATTGTTCCTCCTCCTTCTCCTGGTATTATCATTTCATTTCAGCAGTAGACCATGTTATCAACATTAGGAGCATTGAGTTCACTTTCATGACATCTCACTCATCAGACTACACATGCGGTGGTTGAAGTGGTCAATATAGAGCATAGAGGCTCAAGAAATAGGAATACTCAGGCATCCACTTCAGGTGAACCACAATTTTGGGACAGAGTCATATATGGAATTACTATATTCTGAGCATCATCCTACATAGGTATGTTCATCTTTTGAGCTTAATTTTGTTTTTTTGAAATGTGTAAAATTAATGTAAATAATAACATCAAATTATATATATAATATAATATTTATTCAATAAGTGTTCAGTGTAGACACATGATCACACGATGCCTAAAAATCAAAATTATCATGTCTATATGTCGAGTGTTGTAGATCTAGGCTCACCTTTTGGTTAGGTACTTGAACAAATATATTAAATAGTTTTCCTAGATATATCTAATTAATTTTTAATGTGTACACATCTGTGAAATGATATATTATATCTAGATGCAGGGAGGTCAAACAATACCTAGTACTAACCAACCACAAGTTGTGGTGAGCACTCCTGAGCCATCATCAGCTCAGGCGTGTGCTTTCAAAAAAAAATTAAGTTTAAATTAAATACACATTATAGATCTAATTTAATTTTTTCATTTACATACACATGCGTGAATGATCTATACAAACTATTGTACATCTATACGTAGGGATTTCATGAGATACCCATCGCAGGTGCACCTTAGACATCGTCAGCATTTATGCATGGGAAATCTCGGGTGTGTGATCATGAGGTCATATCTTTTGAGGTTTTAAACTTTACTAAATCTCCTAAATAATTTTTACGAATCTTTTAAATATATATATATTTGAGGTTTTAACATAGTGTTTGATTTATATGAATATGTAGGATATAGTAGATCAGGCATTTGGATCTTCTCAAGTGACAGTTATGCTACCCATTGAAAAAAATGTGCTAATAGATTCACATGATCATATGGTAATTTATGCATACTAAAAATCATTTTTATTGTATTTACTAGATATTTAATTAAATTTTTATTCTGATCTAAAAGTTTATATTTTCAAGCTTAAATATGTTTAATTATATCAAAATTTCTACATAACTTTAAATCTAATTTCAAGTTTCTTGTACTCTTTTACAACATGATGTGGGTACATCTAATTGACATGGAACAAAGAGGAGACTTGATTTGATTGATCAGCGTGACAGTTAGATGGTTTTAGATTTTAAATGGACTATAGATCTCTAGTTTTATTTAAATATATGTGCTGGACTTGACATATACACTTTGAACATGTTATTTCATAGACCATATCACATACATTATATCGATTAATATTATCATATTTTTGTTTATTTATATCAGTTGAATTTAATATGATGATTATATATGCTGTCAATTATGATCGTGTTATGTTCATTTTGATGATTATATGCACTCATGTATGCATAAATACTTTATCTAATTTTCAAGTAATACATGCACTATATAAATTATTATCTCTAGAATAAAATTATATATATATAATTTATCACATGGTTAGGTGACAAATTAAAACATTTCTTAAATAATTTAGATTATATTCATAATAAATTAAGGGTAGGTAATTTTAACTATTTTCCAATTCTAGAAAATATTTGAATCAATAAACAAAAATCTATCTCCTTGTATGTATAAAATGTATAATATATACAATTGAACAATTATATAAAATGTGTTTGTTGATGCCAGATTTTGCACGTAGCAGCAGTCTTATGGGAAACTTAGCTATTGTGGGACATAATGCGCTAGCTAAGTGACCTACGGGGTTTTATCGAAGCCATCTCTTCATTTAGTGGGGGAGGTAAAATGTTAGAAAGACAACAAAACATGAAATCTAAACTATAGGCGATGCGCAAAAACCATAGACAAATTTACCAGAGCACAGTGTGGGATGCAAAGGCCCAAACCACCAAAATGTTGTTTATTAAGTAAATTTTCTCAAAAGCACTTTAAACATAACAAATACCCTCTAATTTGCATAGCTTAATCTAACATAACTTTAGCCAACATAGAGGAGTCGAGAAACATAATCTGTATTTATTTAGCTATAAAATATTAGAAAAGATGAAGAACATGCATTCATACATTATAGGAAAATAACAGCATAGACAAACAGTCTAACTAAATACATGAAAAATAAAAAGGCCAAATTGATTGGCACAATCTGTAGTCTTCAAGTTTAATAAAATTATTACAAAATATTTTCCCAGTGCTCAGGAGCTTTTAGCAACTTAACAACAACCTATAAAAAAGAAAAATGGTTGCATAAATAGGCCAGTACACCGCCTGAAACACCGCAGAGAAAGAAAGTCGTGAGCAAACATCGATGCCCTAGATCACCTTTAACTGCCACTAAAAAAAATGATCACCTAGGAGCACACCAGAAATGTCATTGCGTGGAATATAAAACCATGTAGCATAAAAAATGAACACACAACATCATAGAAGAAAACACGGCAGCAAGTGAATACAAATGACACAACAATAATTCCAAGATAACCAGCGCACAAAGGACTACCATGTGCCGCGCAGATGGGGCTTGGAAAAAAGATGAAGGGATGCCCAACAAAAAGCTTCGAGAGGGAGCCACGTGGATGACACCAAGCGATAGAAACTGCAAGTTGGGCCCAACTCAGAAAGCGGCCAAAGAAAGCCACACGTCATGTAGACGGAGACCAGCAAAAGTGAATCGATATGAAAAATAAAAAGCTTTGAGACGAAGCCACATGGAACATGCCGAAGGTTGTGAGAGATTTAAAGGTAAGGCACAACCACGAAGATAAAACTCATAGGGAAATTTCGCTTGCGGAATGAAGAAATCCAGAAACCTTGGTTCAACATCCCATAATTGCTCACAACTTTGAGAGGGCAGCTTGCAGACCGGTCCAGACTTTGTTTGATGGTGCAAAGAGAGCTCGTAGATTTTCATGTGCTAATTTGAGATCGATAATTTCCTTGAAAGGCAATCCACTAGAAATTTTCGTCTCTAATTCCAACTGGAAGAAGAGTTGTGCTAACTGATGCATGATCCCTTCAATCTTCTCGGCAGTCAGAGACTGATCAAAAGATTGGAAGATAGAAAGGTCTTGCTTCTTCTCCTCAATCTTTGCAACAATGTGTTCAACACCGATTACCGCCTGATCTGCAATGAAGGGCAAAGGGAGGCCTCTCTGAGTTAAGCAAGAAAACTTTGCCCACATTACACTGGTAACTTGGTTCAACCTAGCCCTGCATTTTGCCACCTTCTGGAAAACTTCATGCATAGAAATGAGGATGCTTACGCCCATGACCGTTTTTGTTCAGTCCTCAATACCCACACCGCTCATAGCCTCATCGGATGTTGTGTACAATTTTCCCAACAAAATCCTGGCCTTGTGAACCTTATTAGAAGTTACCTCTTGTATCTATTGGATTGTTTCACATACTGTTCTGCATAGGTTGGCCACTTGCACCATAAATTTTAGGGTGGGCTATAGAGTAAGGCATAAAACCTTGAATTTATCCCAGTATGATGCATACAACTCCTTAGCAATCTCCAATGATCTCATCTATGGTGCAAGAGGTTGGGTCCTCAAGATATTCAACTCCGCTTCTCTGCTAGTCAAGTTTGCCTTTCGCTCTAATAGGCTTTTGTGCAATACGGAAAATTATTCTCTTAGAGTGGATATTTCCTTTTCCTTTTCTTTTAGGGCCAATTTGACCCGCTTTGTCTTTTGAATCTCTAACTCTAAAGTGGCATTCATTTCATTTATTTCATCATCTGTGCTCTGTCAGAGCTTCTTCATTCCTTCACTCAATTGTGCAAACTCAACGTAGAGTTTTTCTTCGTTTTCTCAGCTCTGCTCAACCTCATGTTGGAAGGTTGGGACAATCTCTATGCTCATAACCTGCAGGTCCTTGATTTGGCTTTTAAAATCACTCCTCTCTCTTTCCAAGTGACTGATCTCATTTTCTTAGGCTTTATACTTGTTCACCCAGATATCGACCTTTCCCTTTAACTTTGATATTTTCTCCTCCCTTTTCCTTGCTTGGTGGTTGAGCTTGATGTAATGAGTGGTTACTATCTTTTGAGTCTCCTCCATCAGCTTGACCTTATCCCATGGACGAGCCTGTTGCAAGTCTAGCCCAATGGCATTGACAGAGTAATCACTCAGTAGCATTTCTCCTATTGATTTAATCATGTTGGGAGTGATCTTTGCAAACATTAATGAATCTTGGCTCTCATTGAACACAGTTTACAAGAGAGGATCTACCTGCCTACCTGCATCCTTTTGTCTCCTCTTTTGCATTCGGCTAGCTCGGGCACTCTTGTTTGCCTCCACCTGGGAGAAATATTCCTGGAAAGGGATACCCAGTCCACCAGCAAAAGGAAACTCTTGAGGGACTGCTAGCAAAAAAGATAGTGTACTCAGTGCATCAGTGGTTTTGCTAGGCCTTGTAATAATTGTCAGGGAGAATGGTGGAATGAATTGGCCTCTCAGAGAGGATAATAATGTGGTAAAAGGAAACGTTGGGGAGGTTCCAGCTGAAGGGTTGGGCCTCGGGGATAATAATTGTTGGCTCATGAGCCAAGCACTGACACCAAATTATGCTCCAGGTAAGGGATGAAAAACAGAGGATGAAAGTGGGAAACCAGGAGGGGAAAGATTCAACTGCCTGGGATATCCAATGGCAGAGAAAACTAGTGCAGATGAAAAAGTCGGGGAAGATGAATAAGAGACTAGAGACATAGTAGAAAGAGAAGAGGAAATAAATGATACCTGAGGCTCATGAGGAGCTGTAGATGATACAATCGCTTCCTCCAGCCGGTGTTCTTCCTCTCCTCTGGATTCTCTTTTTCATATCTGATTTTCATCCGAAGAATCCTCAAGGTCTACAATGACCTACCTTCTACTACTGGTAGTCCTTGGGTGCTTCCTAGTTATTTTAAAGGAGCTAGATGGCTCTGACGCTTGCGCATTTGATGAATCCTCTTGTTGGGCAGGCTATTTACCGATATCTTCTTTATGCAGTGGATTCTCCTCATCAGCGGAGGGATTCTGAGTTACTTCTTCTTTGAGCTCCTTGGAAAACTATTCCATCCCATATTATTTCTCCGACATTGAAGAGTTCAGAGACCTTTCTACATTTGGTGCACATTCTACTAGATGTCATCAAATTTTTCATCAAGAGCCACCTCCTCGTAAAGCTTGGTGGTTGTCTTAATCTCCTGCTAGAAAATTCAGAAGTCTCAAATTTTTTCAAGACTCCATTCGAGCTTATGCAATTGGTTGCACAAGGACTGGTTGATCTTTTGATTTGGGTTGGCATTCCCTGCTATGTATTAAAATTCAGCCAGGGCAGTTTCATGTCCTCAGTAGGCAAATATTCAAGGCCTACATATAATCTTAAATTCCACTCCTCAACATTTCTCCAAGGGTCCCAAAATAACCGAGGCTGATGTGGGATTCTTATGCCAACCTCCGATAAATTATTTTTGGGGTTGTATTGTCAAGTGTCATTTATCACCACGAACCCAAGATGACCCAACTTTGAAAACAGAATCTTCGAAGTGTCAATCTTCGAAGTCCTTTTCTTGATCAGTGACATGGAACCAAACATGACCGAAAATATCAAATATGAGGTTAAATGCTTTTCCCCCAGTAATCATTATCAATATTGCATAGGTGTTGCATCGCTTCCAAGGCCAACACTCTGTCAGAAAGAAAGTGTGGGAACCGAAAAGGCTCCCAAGTGAAACCTCGCATGCGGAACATAGTGAAATTTGTGCCAAAGAACTAATCACAGGGTGGCATGAGCTTTCCCAACCAATATTTTGTCTTGGCGACAGGCGCGCAAACATGTTGATCCCAGCTCTATCCAAAGCCTACAAAGTTGGGGCTAAGAACGGATCTGAAAACGCATAGTAATAAAAAAAAATTGATATGACAGGAGTCCATGTCAAAACTGACTTCCTTTTACTAGTCTCGTCGAAAATAGCCAAAGACATAATGTCATGAAATAGTCTAGATTCTGATGCAATATTAAGTAGGTCAGGAATGAGGGATACCTAAACCTAAAACTGACCTAGAAGTCTTGCAGTTGTTGTCTTATCACATCACTAATAACTCTCACAAAATCTAGAAGTGGAGCCATCTTGTTCTTTCTCAACATAAAGCTGAGACAGATTTGAAACTCAAAGACCTACTTTTCTATATCCAAACTACACATGAACGCCAGCATAGAACAAATAGAAGAAGACCCAACCTTCAAGGCATCCAGACTAAATTGAAATTTGGGTGGCACTGAGACATGTGTCGGTTGAGCAATTTTAGCGTGGTAAAATAGTAGCACCATTCTGAGCCCTCCCCACTTATCATGCATCCTTTTTATGTCAAAAAATTCAACATTCTAGGTCAAGGGGAGTGAGATGCGTAACATATCTTGAATAGCTTTGCGGTTGATGATTACCTTGAAATTAGTGCCACTTATCATTCTGGTGTTCGGGTCGAAGCCTTTTGCGCATGCTGCTACAATTTATAGGCAATAATGTACCAGGGGAACCATATACTGGGGAATCTCACAGTCCCATAGACGTTTGCAGAAGGGGTCCGTTAATTTCTTCATTCTCTCACATGCAGCTTCCCTAAGGCTCTTGGGATTTTGAGATAACTCAGGATCAAAGACATTATCCCAATCCTCTAAAATCAAAGCCTAGTTTCTAGGAGGAACCCTGTTCAATATTCTCCAATCCACCTGGCTGGTGAAGGGATAGCACGGCTTTGTTGGGATGTCTGGGGCAGCATAAGACTCTAGGCCATAGATATCTACGCAGGGTGCCTTTATTCTTTTCAAATCTATACTTAGTGGGGCCAAGACCTATGTTGAACCATCTGCAATCTCAGACATTTCTCTGTATTCACAACAACCTTTGCACATTTTCGTAGATGATTTAGCTTCTAAAAAACCTTTCTCTCTTGCGAATGAATTAGCCATTTTATCCTTTGATAGCTTTCACAATAAATGTGCTTTGCATGTTGAACCTACTTTTTGATTTTCATGAAAAATGGTTGAGTGAGTGTATGTGCCATCCTTTCACACTTAGTTGCTATATGTGTCACAAGCTTTTCATGCGTGCAAAAATATCATCAACCTGCCAAATTGCTCTCCACATTTTAGAGACGTGACTTCACGTGAGGTGGTGCCTAATTTTTCTTGAACATCGGACCAAGCCAACCTTGCCAAATCTTTCGCAAGCTCTTTTGCATTTACTGATTTTCCTAATTGTACTTGGGTGCATCACCCAACAGCCTGCTTAAAAGATTTGCCTTGATTTAGATGGGATAGATGCTTCTTGTGCTGACACCTAGCCAATATTTATTGAATTTGACAACTTGAATAGAGCAAGTTGCAACTGTACCTGATTATTCCCTTCACTTCACATGCTGTAACACTAAAAATTGAGGCTTGGCAACACACTTTTCCTTTGTCGTAATTATGGCTTGCCTCATCAGGTGAACCCCGACCAGTCTATAAATAGTGTCATTAGCAGTATTGCAAATCACAATTATTCCTAGCATTCTTAGCTTAGCAAGCTTTAGTTATTTTATCAAATTTTCATTTTCTAGTTAGAGTAGCAAATAACATGGAGATTCCAATAAGAGTAGTCTGTAAAAAGACTCAAGCCACTTTCTTAGGAAAAATTAGGTGTAGGCACTTGAAGCGCATGACAGACATGAAAAACCCGTTATACGTGAAAGCGAATAAATAGGTTCTTGGCAAGGACTGCGTGGAGTATGAGGACCAATACCGAGTCAACACTGGCATTTCTTCTCACTTCGTCGCCTCGCTACTAGATATCAGTGTCTCCAAACACAAGGTCCTAAAGCTGACAAAGTGAGTGTTCCTACAGCACTACCTCAGAGGAGTGGAGCAAATAGGTGTGCTACTGAATTTGATCGTGGGGTTCCCTTAGTTCGCAACCTGCGTCTGCTGCAGTTGCATGGAGGACCCATTCCAACCAAGCCCTTCCTCTTCGGTTTTGAGTTGGAGACTCATGAGGAGCATCGCACCAAGGTCCATGCCGGTTTATTTTTCCTCATGTAGGTACATTACATCGAACCATTATGAAACCTCTAGTGGTATGAGGACTTCAAAAGAATGGTGTTCCCTAATCTTGCACTATCGGTTTCTGCCATTGTTGGTTCGTCCAATGCCTGATAATCTGAGAACAAATATACACCCCAATTTTTCTTTTTCCCTTTTTCTAGCCTCTGCTCTTTAGTGGATATATGTATATATTTTGATACAGGGCCACTGGCCCCTATCTTATATAATGTAAATTTTCTAGCCAAAATATATAATACTTATGTTTTTTCATAAATCTTGGCTCATTTACAATGTTCTCAATTTCTTGCACCATTGCTGTTATTTCATAAAGCATTGAGAAGACCCAAAACTTAAAACAGGGGAAAATAATTACATATTTACAATTTACAAAGCCATCACATAGGTAGAATTAATTAAATTTCCTAAGATGTATTCACTAACTGAAATACTTAAGGCATTACCTTCCATGTGTTCCAACTCAAAAGAGTTTAACTATTTACACCAGAAAACTTTGAAAGACCCTTCCCAGAGAATGTCAAATTTCTCATGTTGGTCAGACTTTGCTCTGTGCTCGTTGAACTTGAGCACCAAGTCCTTGTGTTGTAGCTCTTGATCTAATGCCTTTTTATCAAACCATTTCTTTACCACCTTATGGTGGTTGTTCATCGCCTCAAGGGTGTGCTCTCTCTTCTCTTGAACCTCGAGTAGCTCAGAAAACCATACCTCCATTGCTCTATTTTTTTCAATCTCTAGAGTTTCTAGAGATTTAAACAACTACAGGGCCAAGATTTCCATGGTGATAGGCAGCAATGCCTCCTTCCCGTAAACCATCTCATAAAGAGATGTCTTTAGTATCTTCTTGGGCATGATTCAGTCTGCCCACAATTTTGTCTAGAGGTTCTTATGCCATTCTCTCTGGTGTTTTGAGCCTATCCTCTTAATTAACCTGATGAGGTTTTTATTTGAAGACATCGCGAGGCCATTTCCCTAGGGATAATAGTTGGAAGAGGTTTTAGGAAAAACTCCATACTTTAGTGCAAACGAGCACATCTTTGAGCCGAGGAAAGTTTTAGCATTGTCAGAGATGATTGTCTTTAGCAGGCCAAATCTGGCTATCAACTCCTCCAGGAAGTTAACAATCTCTACTTTTGTTGCATTCTTCAATGGCACTACTTCTTCCCATCTGGTGAAGTAGCCGGTTGTTGTTAATATCCATCTGTGTTCAGCTAAGGAGAAAGGGTTAATCATTCCAATGAAGTATAGACCCCATTGAGCAAAGGGTTCCTCTACTACTATAGGCCTTAATGGCATAGCATAATTATTTCTCTTTTTGACATAAAACTAATATTCATTGCAAGACTTAATTAATGAAAATGCATCATTGAAAAGTGTTGGCCAAAATAACCAGCACATATAATTTTAATTGTTGTAGTACTTGCAAAAAAATGTCCTCCAGCTGGGCCATTGTGGTATTGATCTAATATTCTCTTGGCTTGTTCTTCATTTACACACCTTAACAAGACGCCATTAAAATTTCTTTTGAACAGGACACCCACCAATAGAACATAATTACTATTTTGTAAATGATAGAAATGCCTGTTAAAATAAGGGAGATTGATCGGATACCTTCCCATCTACATGAATTTCATTCTATCCTCCAACCAATTGCCCTGAGAGATTTCTTCATTCAGTAACATAGCCTCTAGAGCTTCAAACTCTGTCACTGGTTCACTATTTTCAGCGAGGTACTCGCACAGTCCCTTTCCTTTGATAGACTTGACATGCCTGAATTCAATATCATACTCTAGGATCTTGGTGATCCAATTGACTCTTTTCTTTGTGATTTCTCCTTCCATGATATACTCCCACAAACTAGGTTGCGGTACACAAACAATCACCTTATTATATGATATCAGGTGCGGGAACTTCTTAAGCCCTTTCAAAATGGCAAAGGCCTATTTTTCTATAAAATTGTACTTTACCTCATACTCTTTTAAGGTTCGTGAGTAGAAAGAAATAGGAGATTCCCTCTAATCTTCATCATCTTTTTGCATAAGTACAGTAGCAATATTGTTGCCACCACCAAAAACATACATAATAAAATCTTTTGATAGGTCTGGGTTGACTAATAAAGGGGTAGAAGAAATAGCCTTCTTTATAAGCTCAAAATTTTTTCTGGCCTCCATCATCCATTTGAAAGTCTAGTCTTTTTTAAGCATTAAGGTAATAGGCTAAACGATCCCTACAAAATCTGCAATGAATCGGCTAATGAAGTTGAGCTTACCTAGAAATGATTGCAATCCCTTCTTGTTTATAGGTAACGGAAGCTCCTGGATCACATCAACTCTTTTAGGATCAATGGCAATGCCCTCCTTTGAGAAAATATACCCTAATAGCTTCCCCTAGGGAACTCCGAACACACATTTCTTTGGGTTTAAAGAAATCCCGAAGTCCTAGCACTTCTGGAAGACAAGCTCTAAATGATCGAAGAGATCATTGGAATATTTTGAAAATACTATCAAATCATCCAAATACATGAGTATAATTTTATGGATCAAATCCTTAAAGGAAATATCCATGGCTCTCTGAAAGGTGGCTTTGGAATTTGAGAGTCCAAAAGGCATCTTGGCATATGCATATATTCCCCACTTTGTGGGGAACTTTGTTTTGTGTTGGTCCTCTTCTTTTACCCAAATTTGATTATAGCCCAAAAAGCCATCCAACATTGAAAACATTTCAGGGCCAACTACGGTCTGTAGAATTACCTCCATTGAAGGTAGGGGGTAATGATCCTTTAAGGACACTCTATTCAAGTCTCAAAAGTCTACACACAGTCGTATGTCTCTTTTTTTCTTCTGGACTGGTACAAGGTTTGACACCCAAGTGTTGTGTTTGATCAGAAACACTATTCGGAATGCAATCAATTTATTCAATTCTTGTGACATAAGAGATTCTATATTTGGGTTCACAGGCCTCTGTCTTTGATGAACTGGCTTTTCTCCTTCTGATAGCTCAATTGTATGCTCAATAATCCTAGGATCATATCCCTTAAGATCATCATATGACTAGGCTAATACACTCGGATATTCTTCATAGAAGTGCCTTACTCTATCCTTATTCTTCTGAGAAAATTCCTTCCCGACCTTGAGCTTTCTTTCTTCTCCGGCATACAAATCGGCGTAGTCACCCTTGTCATATGTGAGCCTTCTTTTATCTCTTGTCGCATCATCAAAATCAAACAGGCTCTCTAGAGTGACTAGGCCTCTTGGAAGCTTGTTAGATTTTAGCTGGATAACTTGATCCCCATAAGCTCAGAAAAATCCCCAGATGACTGGAGAAATGATGCAATATGGGCATCGCTATCAAACACTTCCCAATCTTGATTGTTATTTGGAGTAGTGGGCCTTACAATTACTCTCACCGCATGCTTATTTTTCAATAACTCAGAGGCTGGCTCAAACTAAGCCCTAATAGTCGCCATCTGATCATCTTCGGAGTTCTTTTCTCTTTGTATAGCCTGAATATTAAATGCCTCAAAGTTTTCAATAATATCCTAGACTCTATGTCAGTGGAATCACATACAGACATTTTTTGCTACAAAAATTCCTTAGATCTGGTTGACCACCAACTCTGAATCTCCAAACACACTTATCTACTTTGCACCCATTTGTTCTGCAAGGCTCAAACCATGGACAAGACCCTCATAATCTACTTAATTTTTTGAGAATTCAAACTAGAAGTGGTAAGACCTTAAGGTTTTATCCTCAGACGGAGATGTCAAACATATGCTTCCTCCAGCTCCGACTCTGCATCTCACTCCATCAAAGTGAAAAGTCCATAATTCCAAGAATATTTCGCCTCTGGACTCCTTAGTAACTCTGGGTATAGACTTCCCTTCCTCATGTATGACATAAGTCTCGAGTCCAATTGTGTGATAATTCCCACAAGGGTATGTATCAATAAACTCCTTCAACAAATTTTCTTCATCCTCTGTCTGGGGGCTAGTAGCCTCTTTTTCTTCCAGAAATTCCACATTAAACCTCTCTTCTTGAGTAATTGAAGTATGTGTTGCCTCAAAGTTGAGCAAAGCCTCATCAGCAACATGCTCGGAATGAAAATTTTCTGACAGTAGTTTCATCTTGGATCCATGTTTGGTCCTCAAAATCAGGTGTGACCAGTCCAACGCTAGATATCCTCTGACATTTGATGTGAATTCTCGAGACAAACAAATCCCAAATAGAGGAGAAATATAAATTAGTACAGTATCTTGATTTACAATGATACTGGGGCAGGAAAACAATGTCATAGGAAATCCCTTGATTACCCTGGTGGTATCAACTTTATTTCCATCCAGCTGCATGACTCCCTTATTAAGAGGATCATATTTTAAACCTAAGGCATCAACTATTTACTTAGGCATGACAATTGTGCTAGCACCAGAGTCAATCATACAATTATGTAATAGTTTGTCACCAATGATAAGTGTCAGAAAGAAAGGCTTAGGTTTAGGCTTAATCTCTTTTCTGACCTCTTTCTTTTCCTCCGGTTGATTTGTTAGCACTTTATCCAGGTTCGGCCTAGATATCTTTTCTTCATTGGACTGACTAGGCACCTTCGCATCTTCCTCTCTCGACAATGCTTTTTTTAATAGCACTTTCTACTTCGGAATAGCTAGAAAATCCCACAAAGAAGAGTTGGTAGAAGATTTATTCAGTTGTTCCATCACATTGAACTCCGCTCATGACTGATGAGTCATGGTTGCTTGCTCTTTAGATTTTGCAGTTGGTGTTGGTGTCGTGGCTACATCTGGTTGTTTGGCAATAGTTGGGATGATCATAAGAGCTTTTTCCTTCAGAGGAGGCGGATTTAGAGAACTGGGAGGAACCACGATAGTCTATTGTGGGACTGATGACAGGCCTACCGACGGACTAGGCGTTGGCTAAGATGAAACATTAGTTGGCGGAGATGTGAATTCTCTGGTGAATCTCTGCTTAGAACGCGTGTTGTAATCAGACTATACTTGTGACATTTGAGTTACAGAAAATTCATTTGGAAATGTTGACTCATCTCCTTCCATCCATGAAAAGAGCACTTGATCTCGAACTATATTTGGCTCTTGTTGAATGGACATCCCTTGTATTTGAGTAGCGAGGAAAACATTGTCCATCTGCAAAGAGGCATATGATTGGTTGCCAGGATTAGGTGTGTTGCCTTGGTTACATTGGTCTACGATCTTTTGTGCAAATATCCCCACAGACAATTTCTTGGCATGTGCACATCGTTACAAGGAAAACACCATGAATTGGCATCTTCAGCTAAGTTCTTTTGTTCAACAACTAGCTCTTTATTTGAACTAGGATGGATAGTCTACATTGGTAGGGTCATCGAAACAACTTGGTTATTCGACTGAGCCTGAGTATTTCCATGCGATCTATCTTGCCACTGATTTTGTTGGTACGAAGCTTTTTCGACTTGATAATTTTGGTATGCTGGATTCTAATAGCTATATTGTTGTCGCTTCATGGTATTCAATTCATTAGTCATGGGCCCCATCTACTCTCTCATCTCATTCATCTTGGTTGCCAAAGGATTAGGCACTGGAGCCACAATCGGAGCTACGCTCGGGACTGTTTTGGGATATACGTACATAGATTCGGGAGGAGCTGCAGGCGCACTAGTCAAATGAACTTTGGTTTCCATGGCATTGTACTCAGGAAATAATGGCATGATAGGTCTTGGTGCCAAATTTCCAGTAGCAATCAGATTATTTTACACAGCAACAGCCAAGGCATAAGCATTAGGAAGAGTCTCTCCACCAAGAGCCTATAATATCATGGAAATATCAAGATTGATGGACTTTAAGTAGAACATGAATGCCAAATCCGGGGGTGGTCGACTACCAACAGGAACTTTATGCTAGGTTGAATGGAACCGTGTGTTGAAATCAAGCAGAGCTTCATGACGATCTCGCTTTATGCTTGTCATTTGATGATACGGCGAAGACTTGTCGCCAACGTTCGAAAAATGCTCATAAAACGGGGTCCCGAGTTAGTCCCAAGTAGCAATAGTATTAGCCTCAAGAGTCCTATACTAGTTCAACGCTTTTCCTTGGAAGGAGGCAACCAACAATCTGAGGGCTACATTTTCATTTGACATACCATGTACCAAACATACGTCTGCCACATCTTGCAAGTGTTTCGTTTGTGTCTTTGACTCATCCCCAGAATACTTAGGGATAGCTTTTAGAGCGGAAGCAAGGATTGGGGCCCATATTGCAGGAGGCATAGGTGCTACTAGCAGACTATTAGCATCCCAGGCGACATAATTTCTAGCGGCCATAGGTATAGGAGAAGAAGGCGATTGCAAAGGAGGGGTTGGAGGAGGTGAAGGACTACCTTGGTGGCCTATCGAATGCACAGAAACTAAGGGTGGTACACGTTAGCCAAGGAATCTTGCGATCTGCAAACTAGTTATAGGTCGATGGCTTATACACACTTATAAGATCAAGCAAACATGCTAGTTTGCATCCCATTGAGCGTGCCAGAAAAAGAACTGTTGACGCAGGATTTTGCAGGTAGCAACAGTCTTATAGGAAACTTAGCTATTGTGGGACATAGTGCGCTAGCTAAGTGACTTCTGGGGTTTTATTGAAGCCAGCTCTTCATTTAGTGGGGGAGGTAAAAGGTTGGAAAAATTTAAAAACATGAAATCTAAACTACAGGCGATGCGTTAAAATCATAGACAAATTTACCAGAGCACAGTGCGGGATGCAAAGGCCCGAACCACCAAAATGTTGTTTATCAAGTAAATTTTCTCAAAAGCACTTTAAACATAACAAATACCCTCTAATTTGCATAGCATAATCTAAAATAACTTTAGCCAACATAGAGGATTAGAGAAACATAATCTGTATTTATTTAGCTATTAAATATCACAAAAGTTTAAGAATAGGCATTCATACATTATAGGAAAATAATAGCACAGATCAATAATATTACTAAATACATGAAAAACAGAAAGGTCGAATTGATTGGCATAGCCTCCAGTCTTCAAGTTTAATAAAATTATTACAAAGGCTTTTCCTAGTGCTCGGAAGCTTTTAGCAACTTAACAACAACCTATAAAAGAGAAAATATGTTGC
Organism: Sequoiadendron giganteum; assembly: GCA_007115665.2. Taxonomy (NCBI): domain Eukaryota; kingdom Viridiplantae; phylum Streptophyta; class Pinopsida; order Cupressales; family Cupressaceae; genus Sequoiadendron; species Sequoiadendron giganteum. The sequence continues at coordinate 122,855,065 of CM021107.1, read as the reverse complement.
ATAAATAGGTCAATCCACCACCTGAAACACCACAGAGAAAGAAAGCAGCGAGAAAACATCAACGCCCCGGATCACCTCGAGCTGCCATTGAAAACAACGATCACCCAGGAGCACACCAGTAATGCCATTGCAGGGGATAGAAAACCATGTAGCATCAAAAATGAACACGCGGCATCGCAGAAAAAAATGTGAGAACAAGCGAGTACAAATGGCGTAGCAGCAATTCCAAGATAACCGACACACAAAGAACTGCCACGTGTCGAGAAGACGGGGCTTGGAAAAAATACAAAGGGTTGCCCAGTGAAAAGCTTTGAGAGGGAGCCATGTGGACGACACTGAGCGATAGAAACTGCAAGATGGGCCCAACTCGAAAAGTGGCCAGAGAAAGCCACGTGTCGTGCAGATGGAGACCAGAAAAAGCGAAGCAATATGAAAAACAAAAAGCTTTGAGAGGAAGCCACGTGGAACACACCGAAGGTTGTGAGCGATTTAAAGGTAAGGCATAGCTGCGAAGATAAAATTAAAAACCACGAAGGCAAGTGGTTTTTTTGTGAAACGGTGTTAAATACAAGACATGAAATGTATAATCTATAAAATTGGAACAAGATATTTAAAAAGTGACTAATAAGTTCATTGAATTTCATACATCGAACAAACATATATAATGTATATTGATTTTTAATACAACTATATAACATGATGAAACATATGTGTTCACATATATATTCAATTAAAGCTTATAAACTTTTAGGTGAAGACCAAAAATTGATATTTACATAGTCTCTTGATAAAATAAGTTTTCAATGACAATCAGATGTTAGACTGACTTGATTAGAACCTACAATAATATTTAATATAACTAAAGTAACTATAATTTGTATGAGTCATTTAAGTAAATAATTCATGCGAGAAAAGAACAATATATAGTAAAAGTTAGAAAATTGGATCTTATAAATTCCATATAAATTCAAATGATGTTTGCCATAGGATGGATTAAGGGGACCTAAGATGATATAGCTTAAGGGGGGTCCTAAGAGAATTCCATAAGGGGAGTTAAGAGGATGGCTTATGGGGATGCAAGAGGATGTATTAAGGGGATTTGATAGAATGACTTAAAGGGATGTAAGAGGCTGGATTAAGGGGATGCATGTCATTAACCCTAGTATATGGCTTAACAGGTCCTAAGAGGATGGCTTAAGGGGAATTATGAGAGTGAATTAAGGGATGCAAGATTGTGGATTAAGGTTATGTAAGAGGATATGACTTAAGGGTCCTTTAAGAGGATGGATTTAGGGGATGCACGAGGGTGGATTAAGGGGAGTTAATAGAATGAATTCAAGGGATGCAAGAGGGTGGATTAAGGGGAGTTGATATAATGACTTAAAGGGGTGTAAGAGGGTGGATTAATGGGATGCATGTCATGAACCCTAGGATATGGCTTAATGGGTTCTAAGAGGATGGCTTAAGGGAAATTATGAGAGTGACTTAAGGGTTGCAAGATTGTGGATTAAGGGTATTTAAGAGGATGGATTCTGAGGATGCAAGAGAGTGGATTAAGGGGAGTTGATAGAATGACTTCAAGGGATGAAAGAGGGTGGATTAAGGGGAGTTGATAGAATGAATTAAAGGGGTGTATGAGGGTGGATTAAGGGGATGCATGTCATGAACCCTAGGATATGGCTAAGGGGAATTATGAGAGTGAATTAAGGGATGCAAGATTGTGGATTAAGGGTATGTAAGAGGATTTGACTTAAGGTTCCTTTAATAGTATGACTTAAGGTTCCTTTAATATTATGGCTTAAGGGAATTCAAGAGGGTGGATTAAGGGGAGTTGATATAATGACTTCAAGGGATGCAAGAGGTGGATTAGGGGGGTTTGATAGAATGACTTGAAGGGATGTAAGATGGTGGAACCCTAGAAACCCTACAACCCTAAGGGTCGTAGAATGATTTGATTTAAGGGGGGTTGATATAATGAACCCTAGAAACCCTAGAACCCTAAACCTTAAACCATATGACCTAAAGACTAGGAGATGAACCCTAAAACCTTAAAACCCATATAGATTTTTTATTCTAAGCATCTCATGAACCCTACAAACCATAAACCCTAAGCCATATGACCTAAAGACTAGGAGATGAACCCTAAATCATTAAAACCCATATAGATTTGTTATTCTAAGCATCACATGAATTCTAGAAACCCTAAGCCCTAAACCATTAACCTAAAGACTAGGAAATGAACCCTAAACCATTAACCCATATAGATTTGTTATTCTAAGCATCTCATGAATCCTAGAAACCCTAAACCCTAATCCATGTGACCCATATAGATTTGTTATTCTAGGCATCTCATGAACCTTAGAAACCCTAAACCATAAGCCATAGTATCTGAATCCTAGGAGATGAACCCTAAACCCTTAAAACCAATATAGATTTGTTATTCTAAGCATCTCATGAACCCTAGAAACCCTAAGCCCTAAGCCATAGTAACTAAATCCAAGGAGATGAACCCTAAACCCCAATAGATTTTTTATTATAAGCATCTCATGAATCCTATAAACCCTAAACCATGTAACCTAAAGACTAGGAGATCGACCCTAAACCATTAACCCATATAGATTAGTTATTCTAAGCATCTCATGAACCCTACAAACCCTAAAACCTAAACCATAGGACCTAAAGACTAGGAGATGAACCCTAAATGCTTAAAACCCATATATATTTGTTATTATAAGCATCTAATGAACCCTACAAACCCTAAACCCTGAGCCATATGACCTGAAGACTAAGAGATGAACCCTAAAACCTTAAAACCCATATAGATTTGTTGAGAGAGTGACTTAAGGGGATGGAAGAGGATGGATTAAGGGTAGATATACAAGGATATGGATTAATGGGTCCTAATAGAATGTCTTAAGGGGAATTAATAAATAGACTTAAGGGGATGCAAGAGGATGGATTAATGGTACATAAGGGGATGGCTTAAGGGGTGTTGAAAGATTGACTTAAGGGGATGCACGAGGATGGATTAAGGGGTGTTGAGAGAGTGACTTAAGGGGATGCAAGAGGATGGATTAATGGTACATAAGGGGATGGATTACCAGGTGTTGAGAGAGTGACTTAAGGGGATGCAAGAGGATGGATTAAGGGTAGATATACAAGGATATGGATTAAGGGTTCCTAGTAGAATGGCTTAAGGGGAATTAATAGAGATACTTAAGGGGATGCAAGAGGATGGATTAATGGTAAATACGGGGATGAATTAAGGGGTGTTGAGAGAGTGACTTAAGGGGATACAAGACGATGGATTAAGGGTAGATATATGAGGATATGGATTAAGGGGTCTTAATAGAATGGCTTAAGGGGAATTAATAGAGAGACTTAAAGGAGATGCAAGAGGATGGATTAATGGTACATAAGAGGATGGCTTAAGGGGTTTTAAGAGAATCGATTAAGGGGATATGAAATCAATTATAAAAAATTTATAAAATGACATTGAATTATTTTTAGTTTTATATCTATACTCTCAACTAAATGTATCTAGAACTATATATAGTTAATCTCTAGATTCAAATTCCATTGTAACAAGAGTGCATCTCCTCTCCTTTTTGTAAAGCATCTAGTTTCAAGGGAGACCTGAAACAAAAAATGATATAAAATTTTAATTAGGAAATGACTAAAGACAAATATATATATATATATCAATTAAATATATGTACAACTAGATATACTTAACAATATTTATTTACTCTGTTGTACCATCTACATTTTTTGGAAATATGTGCCTCAATCTCGTTGACCCATTCATCGGTGTAACCTGAGTAGTCGGTGCAAGTCACCTAACTCTCAGTGAAGATAGAAGTCTGGCCAAAGCACTTGGTCAATGTAACTTGTTCCATCGGGATGAGCGCTTAGTGTTGGCACTTTGTTTCCATCAGTGTGACTTGGCATCATCAATGGAACTCTTCACCGGGCTACACCGATGGACCAATGCTTGTTAAATGTGATCTTCATCTACGTTTGCGATGAGATTAATCAAACGATTCTCATTTTATTCCACGCTCAGTTGTGGTGAGTACCGACGGAATCTTGTGAAGTGAGAAAAATTTCCTAAGCGATTAACACTTGGCGACTTGATCAACGGTGTTTGCTAGTCCCATGCCTCATGTGGTGGGTCTCAAGTGACTCATGCAAGGTGTGTCAGCTTCGAACACGTGTCACTATTTCGAGGAAACTTACGGGGAATATTATGGATTCTCTTTTAATTCCCCAAAATTGCACTAGCAGTGTATACGTGTCTTGGTGGGTCTTGGCCACGACAAGCGGTATATGAAGGGAAAATTCTCAGAGGTCATTTGGTTACCTAGGTAGTTTTTGATGGTTGGTTTGTTGTGGAAGTTGAACTAAACCAGCTATTTGGTGCATCAGTCAAAGCGATGGACGAATAGCATTACGACACATGGCACAATATTATTCATTGATTTTACATTATTGTTGTAAATCAACGTTGATTGGCCAAAAGCTTTATTCTTTGGTAGCGATTAATTGTAGGGTTGAGAGTGCAGTTTTGGTATGTCTTTGTAACCCAATTCAATTTTTGGGTGGATTGATGCATGTTGCAGGGTGATATTTCCATAGAATGGTGGAAGCTCATCAGTGGGGTAATTAAATACCCTAATGGCTGTTGATTGGATGGGTAAGAGAGATGAGGGTGATCAAGATGTAAAATCTGATCGAGTAGAGTGTGTGTGTTCGAGTGGTATGCGAAGAGAATTGTAACCATGAACATTGAGACACACAGAACTGAGAAGATGTGAACTTGAGAGGCTGTGAGGTCGTGAGGCTGTGCCATCCAAAAGGTTGGTTGTGCATGTGGGCTGGTGAGATGAAATGATTCTTCATTGTATGTTGTGTGATGCCATTGTAATAGTGCAAGGTTTCAGATCTATGTTTTTGCTTGTATTCTCCAGATGAACAAGATGTAACTCTTGTAAGGGCCATGAGCCTAAGATTATAGTGTAACTCTATTTGTTGTTGAATAATACAATGGCTCGATCTATTGGAGGGTGGGGTTTTTTACCTGAAATGGTTTTCCCTACGTAAATCTATGTGTTCATATGTTTTTCTTTCATGCTTATTGATTCTATAGTTTTGAATTTGGCTTAGTCTGCATGTACTTTTCTCAGAAGGGTAAATGTGGGAAATCACTATGCCTATTTTTGCTTTATGGCATAGTAGTTTGTGTCCTTGAGGTGACTTGAAGAAAATAAAGTCACTAAGGCACTGTTGTTCTTAGATGTTTCGTTTTAAGATGACCCCCCAATTTTACCAACAAGTGGTATCAGAGCCTTCTTCTGAGATTTTCTTATGCTTGCATGTGCAGGTTTGTGAGTTGCATGTACTTTCATGGTTGTTGCATGTACTTGCATGGATTCACATGTGTCTTGCATGTGCTTGCATGTTGTTGCATGTAAGAGTTCCTGGTGTTTTGGTTCTGTGGATTCCTTTTGTAAAGATTTCTTAGCCTAGCAAGCTTGAGGAGATCTAAAGGAGTCAATTGATGATTTATCCTTTGGTGAGTAAAATTCCTTGCTCTTTTTGAGACAACATGTAGTGTGAAAGACATTGAAGATGGAGAAATTGGAGTTGATCATATTGCAATGATGTGGTATGAGGCTCCTGTTTGGTAGCAAATGATCCTGATGCACAGGGTTTGAGTTTATGCTTATGGTTGTGTTGCAGCAGAGTGTGGTTCATACCGGGTGTCTATGTGAGAGGCTCCCTGATGGTATGGAAATTCTTGGGTTTCTATTCATCCATGGAGTATTGTGCTTGCGCTAGGTGTTTTGAATTAGCATTGAAGGTGTTGTTCTCTATTACCTTGATTGCATGAAGGCTATGAAGTTGATCTCTAGGTGGTCTAAAAACTTCTGAATAGCCTAGCTCTCTCAAATGCCTGTGCATGGTTGTGGTTTTGGAATTGGTCTAGAATGGGCCTAGAGTTCCTATACTACTTGTTCCTTTATGGATACCTTGTACTTGCATGGCTTAGATTCATGTTCTTTGGTTTTGAAGGTTTTATATAGATTTTCCTAAAACGTTTATGATGCATATTCATGTTAGTTCATTGTTTTGGTTAACCATGATGGTTTTTTGCAAACTCTTGAGTCATCTAGATGTGCAATGGATATGGATATGCATGGGTGTTTTGGAAACATGGTGGTTTTGCAGATTTTGCACGATCAAAAAAAACTTGTGGTTTTGTGGAGCTGCTGGTAAAACTATTTCTAGATCCTGGTTATTTGGGGTGTTGTTGGATGAGACAGCTACAGTTCTACATGTAAGTGTTGATTGTTGGTTTCCTAGACTATGGTGCTTGAGTTGTGGACATGATTGGCAAATCAGATCTTAGCTTGATCTCGTGTTTGAGTCATGTTGTCTACATGGGTTTTCTCTTTGACATCTCAGTTTTCTATTTTCCAATGCGATGATAGATTTGCAGGCTTCATTGATTGGATCTACGGGTTGAGCATGTTTTGGGTTGTCTTTACCTACATTTTTTCTATGGGACAACTCGGAAGTGGACTATCAATATCCATGAGGTTGTTTTAGTTTCCATGCAGATATGTTAGCTAGCCTTATCTATTGTCACTTGTGCATTGGTGTGGATGCATTGAGATGAGAGGAAAGATAGCATTGACTACCTGAATATTCAATTATGGGGACTTGTAGTGTGTGTATCAAAATGTCATGGAAGGCTTGGTTACACTGGCTAGTGTAATATTTTGATAGTGATGGTGTGGTCTGCGTGGTTTGGAGATCTTGGTGTTGTTTGGCATTGTTGTTAGATGGACATGTTGTCAATTGTACCTGGAGGCTTTTCAGATCAATAGATGTTTGGTCATGATGCTTGGAAAGCTTGGTGTCATGGTTCAGTGGGAGCTTTAGTAGTGATTATTGATTCATCACTTGGTGGTGAATGATCTTCTTTAGTGTTGCAGATGTTACTAGGGGGGACTCTTAGATCTTGTTGTTGTGGAAGGGTTCTTTCACATTTGCCTGGACACTATTTGAGGATGTGCAACATCTTGGAACCATAGAGGACAATTGGAGTATTTGGCTGAGATGTTGGTGGTGCTTAACAGGTTTTGTTGGTTTAGAGTTTTTTTTCTTGATGTCATGTATACTCTTGCTTGAGCATTAGAGTTTTGTCATGTTGCATTGCTCGCAAAACCATAATTTTTTCACTTGAAGCATGGTATCTCCTAAGGGGGGTGAGCAGATCATCATGCCATGATAAGTTCATGTTTTAGATGTTTGGAGCTTTGACAGTGGTCTGGTAATTCTCCGTGTTTTGAGTACATTGGTCATATGCTTGAGAACTTCATGTTCAGTGCAATAATGTAGAATTGGAGTTTAGCATGAGATGATCAATTGTAGATGTTCATGGATACATGGAGAATAAGGTGAGGCTGAAATTCCTTTGAGAAAGGTGTTGATCATAGTTGAAAGTCCGAGTAGCGTACACCTTGGTTGGACGTGAGTTCAACAGAGATCAATGAGGATATTTCTCTTGGATGAGTCATGGTGGCTTGTATATCTTGTAGGAGCATTTTATTTTTCCACTCTTGGTCTGCTCGACAGTGAAGTCAATTTGAGAGGTATTTTCCCACTATATCTTTCAGAGGTGTTGTATGCTTTCTTTCATGATATAGATCTTGAATTGTTGTTTAATGGTTCTTGAGGATTCATAGTGGAAGGTGGACAACATGGTCTATCTCCTTGAGCTTTTATGTGATATCATTTATTGATGACAATTGGTAGGAGATAGTTATATGGGCTGATTTCCTGAGATGGGAAATGAAGGAGTTTGATCTTCTTTGAGAGGCTTACATCCATGATTGATTACATGTTATAACATATTTTAAGTTTGATCTTGGTGATTGAACAATTGGGTATTGTTATGGATTTTCCTTTGGGATGTGAAGGAGATCATATTTGGCATAGCTTTTAGAGGTTTATGTAGGAGAATGTTCTATAGGTATATGTTGTGCAAAGTTTCTCTCTTTGGTCTTGGTTGTCTTCTTGGAAGTCTGAATTATTTTTTACATTGGTTTGATATTTGGTCAGAGTTGTTGTTTTCATTCAATTTTTTTAGTGGTAACTTGGAGGTTCTTTATTATCTCTTTCCTATGTTGGGTGTTGAAGAACTTGGAAGAGGTCTGGAAGACTGTTGAGAGAAATGATTCTTGTAGTAATAGGCTACAGAATGTGTATATCATTGTGGATATTTCCTTGGTACGACATGGTTACATTTTATATGTGTTGTTATTGGTAGACTTATTATGCCTTTTGATATTTCCGATTTGGCATTACCCATGCAGTGGGAGTACCTAGATATGTTTGATATTTTTCATTAATTCATGCATGGTGCTTGTATCTATGGTTGATGGGTTGGCTATGCTGCTAGCATGAGTTCACTAGTATGGATACTTTCAAGTTATGTGGGATTTGATGGAATAGCATGAGCTATGGGTGCTATTTTCAATCATGTGGGTTGATCAGTTCGATGGGTGCAGTCACTATTCTGGTTGTTGTTCTAACTGGTGTTCTATCTTGTTTCTGGAGAATGTTTTTCACAAAGGTGATCTGGTTTTTCCTTTGAAGTTAATGTTGTTTGTGCTTCTATATAATTTTTTGTTGGTGCTCTGGAATGGTCAATAAGATCTTTGTCAAGTGGGAGATTGGTGTAAATATGTGCCTCAATCTCACTAACCCATTCATCGGTGAAACCTGAGTATTCGGCACAAGTCTCATAACTCTCGATGAAGATAGAAATCTGACCAAAGCACTTGGTCGGTGTAACTTGTTCCATTGGGATGAGTGCTCAGTGTTGGTGGTTTGTTTCCATCAATGTGACTTGGGGTCATCAGTGGAACTCTTCATCAAGCTACGCTGATGGACAGATGCTTGTTAAAGGTGATCTTGATCTATGGTTGCGATGAGATTAATCCAATAGTGCTCATTTTATTCTGAACTCAGTTGTGGTGACTATCGATATAATCTTGTGAAGTGGGCGGAATTGTTTAAGCGGTTGACACTTGACGAATTGATCAACAATGTTCACTAGTCTCGTGCCTCGTGTGGTGGGTCCCGAGTGACTCATGTAGGGTGTGCCAGCTTCAAACACATGTCACTATTTCGAGGAAACTTATTGGGAATATTATGGATGATTTCTTTATTCCCAAAAATTGCACTAGCGATGTACACATGTCTTGGTGGGTCTTGGCCACAGCAAGCAGTATATGAAGGGATAATTCTCAAAGGTTACATGGTCACCTGGGTAGTTTTTGACAATTGGTCTGTTGTGGAAGTTGAACTAAACCGACTATTTGGCACATCAGTCAAAGAGATGGATGAATAGCGTTATGACACGTGGCATGATATTATTCATTGATTTTAAATTATTTTTGTAAATCAATGTTGATTGGTTGAAATCTTTATTCTTTGGTAATGATTAATTGTGAGTTGATAGTGTACAGTTTTGGTATGTGGTGTAAGAGGGTTTGGATGGAAGCATTCACACTTCCATGCTCCGGGTCTCACCTCAACAATCCCCTGATGTGGCTTCTCTCACCACCCAACCTTTAGGCCCTAACTCATCTATAGACACCCCTAGTTCTACTGGCCATCCCCTCTTCCAACCTTTTTCAATCTACACAACCAATTCTTGATACTTACCCACTGTTCACCTTGACCCTTAATCCTCCCTAAAGGCCAAATTCACTCAACACACAACTAGATCCTTGTAGGGTTGTCTTTACATGTCAACATGCTTCTTGGCATCCTATCAGGCTTCTTGGACCACCATTAACCACCATTTCTCCATCGCTCATTCCAAACCCTTATTTAGGGTTTAAAAAGGCCACAAGCCTTGAACCCCCAAATTAGGTCTCCTAGCCGAGGAAAACAAGATATTGTTCACAACTTCTCCAAAGAACCCTACTTCTTTTTCATGGATTCCTAGTACCTATACCATCCTCTTCAAGATTTCAAAACCCTTATGTCTTGTCTGGCCGTACATAGGACTGTCCTCCTCTTTTAGCAAACTTTATGGTTTTTAGCCAATTCCTGACCACCCGGTAGGACTGTCAAGAAGTTTGCTTGGTATCCCAATATTTGGAGTCTCCTCCTTGGTACCAAGCCTCTATGGGACCTCCTTCCACACTTCTACCATGGGGTTTTCCCTGAAGAAGTCTACCCTGCAAATTATGTGCTTTTTAGCACTAGTTCTTGACTGTCCTAGCCGGGCACTATCAAGCCTGCCTAGGAACAGTTCTTGATCATTCCTCCTGCTTTCTTGGACACTCCTACACCTAAACTATTTACACATAGGGAGTCTAGCTCCATTTTCCAAACAGCCATACACTGGGTACGGTAGGAAAGGAAGCTAAGACCCCATACTAGCCAGTTTACCAGTCAGGACAGTAAATGACAAGCAAAACAAAACAAATAACTATCAAGACACCTACCAATTGAACTCACACTCTACAAGCTACCTCACCAACAATAAAGCAAATAAATTATCACTATTTATAACATTCTACAGGTCTGTTCGCTCCTGATCAACCAAATTTTAAGAAAACACAGAATTTCAACCAATTTTATCACTGTCCTTCATTAGCTTTCTTTCAAATTTTCAAACTTACAAACATTCTCTATGCCTTCCAACCTTGCACATTGATCGAGGCACACCTTAAATACTTCATCCAATTTAGTTAGGCTCGCGCCTCAACTATTCCTTGGCTAGTTAAGTCATTACAAACCTTCTTTTCCAAAATTTACAAAACACACTAATCTAAAATTTGCAAAACAAAACTATCCACTAAGCTTGAGTGTCAAAACACATAACAACACCTCTACTGATAGCTCCTAACTGAGCTTTGATTCATAAACCAATGGTCCACATGACCTTAACATAAGAAAAACAAACTTTCCAAAACTTGTCTATTTCCTAGTCACTTGCCTAGGTGCTTCCTAGAGGTGCTCCTGCACCATTCTCCCCCTCCCAGCATGAACACTAAGAAGTAGAAGGAAAGAGAAAGGACAAATAAATCCCAAGCTTCTTGAACTGATCCTCTTGTACCCATGTAGCTTCTGACTCATGCTTATGCTTCCACTTGATTAGGTGCTCCATGTACACCTTATGCCTTGTAGACTTTTGTACCCTGGATTCCAAGATTTTCTCAGCATGGTGCTTGTCCTGATTAGGTAGTGATATGTTATTGATGTCCTTGAAGACCTCTTGACTATTCTGATCCAATTCCTTAACTGATCCTTTATATTTGATCAAGTCAGAAACATTGAAAACCGGTGAGATTCCTAAGTCAGTAGGTAGTTCAACCTTGTATGCATTTTTCCCATACTTGGCCAAGATCTTGCATGGTCCTACTCTCTTAATCTGGATCTTGGTTGAGACTCCCTTCTACAACCTAGACTTGTTGAGGTGAACCATGACATAATCACCCACTGCAAATTGTACATCCTTCCTTGACTGATCCATCTTTTCCTTCAACTTTTGTGTAGCTTCGGTGACTGTCTTCCTCACCTGCTCCTGTATCGCTTTCATGGTCTGACTAAAGTCTTCAGCATGTCCACTCCTATTCTCCATGGTTCCTAGATCTCTGAGTTCACAAATTCCTCTTGGGTGCATTCCATACACAACCTCAAAAGGACTTTTCCCTGTAGTTCTTTTGACACTATCATTATAGGCATACTCAGCTTGTGAGATGACCATATCCCAAGTCTTTCCATACTCCTTTGTTAGGAACATCAGTAGGTTACCTAGCACCCTGTTAACCACCTCTATTTGGAAAAAGTGACGCATGAATTTAACATCCCTGTCTGAAACTATGCTTAAAGGTAAGCCATGAATCCTTACAACCTCCTTGAAAAAGAGATGAGCTATGTAACTAGCAAGTAATTTTACAAGGTATAAAATGACTCATTTTACTAAATCTGTCCACCACTACATAGACACTGTAAAAACCAGTTTTGGTCTTAGGAAGGCCTACCACAAAATCCATGCTCACACACTCCCAAGGTCTATTAGGAATTGGTAGGGATTGATAAAGACTAGCATTACTAGCTCCTCCCTTAGCTCTCATACATACAACACACTGTTCCACATTTTTTCTAACATCTCTTGCCAACTTAGGCCAATAGTAAAATCTTTGAACTAGCTCTAATGTCTTATTGATGCCAAAATGCCCACTAAGACTGCCATTATGCTTTTCTTGAATGAGGTTTTCTCTCATTGACCCTTTAGGAACACACAACTAATTTCCTTTAAACAGCAAGCCACTTTGCAATGTATACTCAGCATACTAACTATGAAAATGATTCTCAAAGTTTAAACATACCTTATAGACCTCTGAAAAGTCTTCATCCTCTCCATAGAGATCTTTAAAGCTTTCAATCCTTATGCTCTTCACTTGTATCTCTTGAACTGTCAATAACCTCCTACTCAATGCATCTACTACCTTATTCATCTGCCCCTTCTTGTGCTTGATGGTGAAGGTAAAAGCTTCGATGTATTCCATCCACTTCAAGTGCCTATTGCTCAATTTCTCTTGGGTATTCATATAGTTGAGTGCTTGGTTGTCTGTAAAGACTACAAACTCCTTGGGTAGAAGATAATGCCTCCATTTCCTAAGTGATTGAACCAAAGCATAAAGTTCCAAGTCATAGGTTGAGTATTTCTTCTTTGCTTCATTAAGCTTCTCACTAAAGAAGGCTATAGGCCTGCCCTCTTGACTTAGCACTCCTCCAACTGCCACTCCACTTGCATCACACTCAACAGTGAAAAATTTGTCAAAACTAGGTAATAAGAGTATGGGTTGAGTTGCCACTTCTTGTTTCAATTTCTCAAACCCTCTCTCAGCTGCTTGAGTCCACACAAACTTGGTTTTCACACCACCTTTTATTGTCTCTAAAATTGGTGCACAAATACCACTAAAATTCCTTATGAATTTCCTATAGAATTGGGCCAATCCATGGAAACTTCTTACCTCAATCCCTGTTGTTGGTGTAGGCCAGTTTATGATTGCCTCCACCTTGCTTGGATCCATCTTCAATGATCCCTTAGACACTACAAATCCCAAATATACAAGTTCTTGTTTGAAAAATTCACACTTTTCCAGGTTGATAGCCAACTTCTCCTCTTGCAATCTTCTAAGTACTAACTCCACATGTTTGAGATGCTCCTCTACTGTCTTGTTGAAGATTAGGATGTCATCCAAGTATACAACCACAAATACTCCTATGAAATCCTTGAGTACTTCATTCATGAGTCTCATGAATGTGCTAGGTGCATTGGAAAGGCCAAATGGAATCACTCTCCATTCATATAAACCACCTATTGTCTTGAATTTTGTCTTCCATTCATCACCATCCTTAATTCGGATCTGATGGTATCCAATTTTGAGATCCAATTTTCTGTAGTATTGAGCCCCTCCAAGACAATCCATTAAGTCTTCAATTCTAGGAATCGGGAACCTATACCTAATTGTGATTCTATCGATTGCTCTAGAATCAGTACATAACCTCCATTTGCCTCCCTTCTTGGTTGCCAAGACTACTAGTACTACACATGGGTTGATGCTCTTTTGTATCAATTTCTAATCCAAAAATTCTTCCACTTGTCTAGCTACTTCCAAGTTCTGATCCGGTGTCAACTTATATGTTGCTTTGTTAGGTAATGATGCTCCAGGTATGAAGTCTATTTGATGGCTAATAGCTCTTTTTGGAGGTAAGGTTGCAGGTGTACCATCACTTACTATGTCCTTGTACTTGTCAAGCAAATTCTGGACTACTCCTGGTATGACTGGTTTTTCCATCTTCTCTTCCTCTTTGGACTGCAATAACACTACATATCCTTCTCCACCTTCATGTAGGGTGTTGAGGAACTCTTTTCCAGTACTAAGGAGCACACTTGGTGTCTTGGACTATCCTTCATCTTCTTCTAATAGTGACTGCAATTTAAAAGTCTTCTCATCCTTCTTAAATGAGATTGTATTCTCTTTACCATCATACACAACACTCCTGTCATATTGCCATGGTCTGCCCAATAGTAGATGACATGCATCCATGGTAAGACATCACAAACTAACTTGTCCTTGTACCCTCCAATGGAAAACTCCACTGTTACTTGTTCATTTACCAAGACACTTTGCCCTTTGTTAAGCCATGTGACCTTATAGGGATTGGTGTGGGGTACTTTCTTCAATTTCAGTTTCATTACTACCTCCTCTGAGATTATATTGTCTATGGAACCTACGTCTACTATCACCTTGCATACTTTACAAAGTATCTTGCACCTTACCCTAAATAGAGCTCTCCTTTGCTTGGGTTCTTCTTTGACCGGTTGCCTTATCAGCAGTCTTCTAAACATCAGACTCTCTCCATTTTCAAATTCAATATGATTGATCTCAGTTGCCTTAGGACTCATGGTGTCCTCTTGTGCATAAGCCACTCTCTTCTCATTGCTTGATGATGTTGCTTTCTCCGGGCATCTATAGGCTGGGTGTCCAACTTGACCACAATGGTAGCATTTCATGGTTGCAAAATAGGAATTACTCCTGCCTGCTCCTCTTCCTCTATTTGATCCTCCTTGAGAACCTCTACCTCTGTTGTACCCTCCTCTAGAAGGTGTTTCATTGCCATGTTTTGTGGTTTTGAACTCTCCTTGGTTTATTTGGTCATTACCTCTACCTTGGTAACCTCCACGTTGTCCTCTTTGATCTCTATGATCTCTACCTTTACCTCTGCCTTTAGAATCCTGATCTTGCTTCCTCTTGCTTCTCTCCTCAATCTTGATAGCTAATTGATAGCATTGATGCACTGTCTTTGGACTCAACAGAGCCATCTCCTCTTGAATGTTCCATTTCAATCCATTAAGATATCTAGCCACTTTGAGGCTTTCATCTTCAGACACATTTGATCTCATACAAATTTTTTGGAACTCCTCTGTATAGGTATTCACATCTAGGTCTTTTTGCCTTAGGCTTTGTCTCTTCTTGTGTAGTTGAATCTCATAGTCATCAGGCATGTAGGCTTCTCTCACCTTTGCAACCATTTCTTTCCAAGTTGAGATGGGTTTCTTTCCTTCCTTCTCCCTCTCTGTTTAGATGAATTTCCACCATGTCAAGGTTGATCCTCTCAATTTGGATTTAGCCACCTTTACCTTCTGTGCCTTTGTGACTCCATCACATTCAAAATGGTTCTCCATACCTTCTATCCAATCCATAACTAGGTCGGCTTCCATCTTTCCACTAAACATTGGTATTCCTTCAAGTGCCTTCCCACTCAAAGCTTTCAATGCCTTCAAGAAAGGCTCCTCTTGTAGAACAAGGTCAGGTTCAGGGATCTTGTCCTCCTCTACAACCTCTTCTTGCTTAGGTACCCTTTTGTTGTCCTCATCATCCTTATTTAGTACATTGCTCAGTGTCTCCTCCAATTGTGCCAATTTTTCCCTTAGTCTCCTATTATCTTCTTCTTGGTCTTCAACCTTCTTTGACAACTCAGCATTTTTCACCATGATTGTGGAACCACTTGATTCCAAGTCTGACATACAACTTCACTATCCCAAAACTTTTGCTTGCTCTGATACCAATCTGGTGTAAAAGGGTTTGGATGGAAGCATTCACACTTCCATGCTCTGGGTCTCACCTTAGCTATCCCCTGATGTGGCTTCTCTCACCACCCAAACTTTAGGCCCTAACTCATCTATAGACACCCTTGGTTCTATGGGCCATCCCCTCTTCCAACCTTTGTCAATCCACACAACCAATTCTTGATACTTACCCACTATTCACCTTGACCCTTAATCCTCCCTAAAGGCCAAATTCACTCAACACACAACTAGATCCTTTCAGGGTTGTCTTTACATGTCAACATGCTTCTTGGCATCCTATCAGGCTTCTTGGACCACCATTAACCACCATTTCTCCATCGCTCATTCCAAACCCTTATTTAGGGTTTAAAAAGGCCACAAGCCTTGAACCCCCAAATTAGGTCTCCTAGCCGAGGAAAACAAGATATTGTTCACAACTTCTCCAAAGAACCCTACTTCTTTTTCATGGATTCCTAGTACCTATACCATCCTCTTCAAGATTTCAAAACCCTTATGTCTTGTCTGGCCGTACATAGGACTGTCCTCCTCTTTTAGCAAACTTTATGGTTTTTAGCCAATTCCTGGTCACCCGATAGGACTGTCAAGAAGTTTGCTTGGTATCCCAATTGTTGGAGTCTCCTCCTTGGTACCAGGCCTCTATGGGACCTCCTTCCACACTTCTACCATGGGGTTTTCCCTGAAGAAGTCTACCCTGCAAATTATGTGCTTTTTAGCACTAGTTCTTGACTGTCCTAGCCGGGCACTGTCAAGCCCGCCTAGGAACAGTTCTTGATCATTCCTTCCACTTCCTTGGACACTCCTACACCTACACTATGTACACAAAGGGAGTCTAGCTCCATTTCCCAAACAACCATACACTGGGTACGGTAGGAAAGGAAGCTAAGACCCCATACTGGCCAGTTTACCAGTCAGGACAGTAAATGACAAGCAAAACAAAACAAATAACTATCAAGACACCTGCCGATTGAACTCACACTCTACAAGCTACCACACCAACAATAAAGAAAATAAATTATCACTATTTATAACATTCTATAGGTCTGTTTGCTCCTGATCAACCAGATTTTAAGAAAACACAGAATTTCAACCAATTTTATCACTATCCTTCATTAGCTTTCTTTCAAATTTTCAAACTTACAAACGTTCTCTATGCCTTCCAACCTTGCACATTGGTCGAGGCACACCTTAAATACTTCATCCAATTCAGGTAGGCTTGAGCCTCAACTGTTCCTTGGCCGGTTAAGTCACTACAAACCTTCTTTTCCAAAATTTACAAAACACACTAATCTAAAATTTCCAAAACAAAACTATCCACTAAGCTTGAGTGTCAAAACACATAACAACACCTCTACTGATAGCTCCTGACTAACCTTTGATTCATAAACCAATGGTCCACATGACCTTAACATAATAAAAACAAACATTTCCAAAACTTGCCTATTTCATAGTCACTTGCCTAGGTGCTTCCTAGAGGTGCTCCTGCACCAGTATGTCTCTGTAACCCAATTCAATGTTGGGCAGCTTGATGCGTGCTATAGGGTGGTGTTTCCAAAGAATGGTGGAAGATTGTTCATGGGGTAATTAAATACCTCGATGGTTTTTGATTGGATGGGTAAGAGAGATGAGTTTGATCAAGATGTAAAATCTGATCGAGAAAAGTGTGTGTTTGAGCGGTATGCAAAGAGCATTGTAACCATGAACACTGAGACACATAGAATTGAGAAGATGTGAACCTGAGAGGCCATGAGGCTGTGTCATTTGAAAGGTTGGTTGTGCATGTGGGCTGGTGAGATTAAATGAATATTCACTGTATGTCGTGTGAGGACATTGTAACAGTGCAAGGTTTCAAATCTATGTTGTTTCCTGTATTCTCCGAATGAACAAGATGTAACTCCTATAAGGGCCATGAGCCTGAGATTGTATTGTAACTCTATTTTTTGTTGAATAATACAATGGCTCGATCTGTTGGAGGGTGGGGTTTTTTACCCAAAAGGGTTTTCCCCATGTAAATCTATGCGTTCATATGTTTTTCTTTCATGCTTATTGATTCTATAGTTTTGAATTTGTATATGGTGTTCAATCTGGCTTAGTCTGCATGTACTTTTATCAGAAGGGTAAATGTGGGAAATCGTTGTGCTTGTTTCTGCTTTATGGTATATTAGTTTGTGTCCTTCAGGTGATTTTGAAGAAAATAAAGTCACTAAGGCACTGCTGACATTCTTAGATGTTTCGTTCTAAGATCACCCCCCAATTTTCCCAACAACATCCTCTCTTATTTGTAATGCATCTATGATTGTCTCATGATCATCCATTGAAAGTGTCCATAAAAATTTATTAGTAGGCCTCCCTTGATATCTAACTAGTTTTATATTGGTTTCCAAAATTAAATGTGAATAATGTATAATCTTCTTGTGTCTTTCATAATCTTCAAATGCAGGCAAGCCATTCTTTCTTATCAAATATTTTTGAAGGAAGGTGCCAACAACAACAGGTGAACTAGTTGGATACTCAAATTTGTCATCATCCACTCTAGGATGTACCAACTTATGTTTTCTCTCAACACATCTAGCCAACCAGTACTTTGTCTCCTCTTCATTCCGCTCAGGTGCAACAACAATATACACATGTCCTACAAAAATAGATAAAAAATTCAATAAAGAGTGACTTATATTTAATTCACATATAAACATGCATACATATAAAATTCAACTCAATAAATAATGTACCTTCTTGTACAAGATCAAAAACACAATCATAATCATCTGATGCGAATGCTTGATTATCTTCAATTGGCGTTCCATGTTGAACATGTGTCTGTGTAGATGTTAAGGCTCTTTGTTTCCTTTGTTAAACCCATTTCATATTTTCACACACCTCCCAATCACCTGCAATACAAAATTGACAAAAGCATTGCAACTCCCTTGTCCATATTGTCCAAGGTGTTTGCATTTGAACTCTTAAACGAATACCATTTTGCAGAGCCATTAATTGTTTCACAATCTTGTCAAGAAAAATATAATTTTCTTCAAATAACCAAAAGAAGCGTTGAATTATTTATCTCACTTTTTCTTGTAGTAATTTGGTATTGCACCAATCTACAATTCCATGTGCATCTCAAAATTTCACAACATCCTCAAATTTTAGTTGCTCTCTAGCAACACCTCTTTTCACACATGCACCTACTCCATTATGTTCTCCCTTACCATGATCGGCTTCAAAAAAAATCCATGTGTTGGATATTATTTTCCTTATGAACTCTACATAACCAATAAAACATTCTAGCATTTTTGAATTGATAGGTGCAATTATCCGACCATATGAGATATTCTAGCATTTGAATTCCTCTTTCTTTTAATTTTTTGTAAAATATATCAAAACAATATTGAACAAACTCAAATGAATGTAATTGATTATCACTTACATAAAAATGGTACTCTCTCAAAAAAATCTATTATCTTCTCTACTATCATTTGCATGTCTATAAACAATATGAACAAAAATAGCTACTTGCACTGAATTATAATACTGTGATTGAATTTCTTCTTGTGGAGCAAGAGTATAGTTTTCAGAAAAATCAACAACTGACAATATAGTTCCAATTGGGAATGTGTTTTTACATAAACAAAATTGATTATCAAGCCAATGAGAATTCTGGGAGTGTTGAACATATTTAGGTACAATCTTATCTTTAAATTCTTTAATAAATGCATGCGCATTAAATTTTTCCATAATTAGCTCACAACGTTTTCCATTTTTTCCATCTTTTTTAAAGAATACTCAACATTTTTAATTGTTTTTACATCCACTAATTGTTGTCCAAATTCATCTAGACTAATTTCATGCATACAATCTCCTAATAATGAAAAGTTAGCACATCTATCACATTCTCTAGAAATACATGCTTTTAAATAAAATAGTTTTCCATTAGAGGGTTCACAAAACAAACTCTTTATAAAATCTTTGATTCTTTCAAGTGGCATATTATACCACAAATGCCTTGCATAATTTGGTTAACATGCAAAGTGCATCGTATATATCAAAAAATATCATAATAATAATGAAATTGTGCATTAGTCTTACAACAACAAGGGATTCATTTCTTATTAATTCTAACATACCAAGGTTTCCACTTTTCGAATGATCTTTGACTTATGTTAATATTCAATGGTAAGATTGAATCATCTATTTTTTTTATATAATTCAGTTTGACTCATATCTAAGAGATGCTTTGGATGAGGTTCATGAATTTTGGAACCCACCCTTAATTTTAAGGCATCTCTAATGTCAGGTGATACTCTTGTATTATCATGCCAAAATTTATCGATTAAAGATTTAATTTCATTAGTTAATTTCATGTCAGATCTTGGGAGTCTACCACTAAAACTCCAACATTGATTAATTGGATCTTTTTCTATACTTTCTCTTCTTTTAGCAGTCTTATCAAAGTTTTAGGATTTAATTTTATACATTTACTAATCTTAGCATTATTTTATTTGAAATTGCTTTATCAACTAAAATAGTTGTTATTGCATGACGAACCATATTCTTATCTTTAGATAAAAATTTCTTACCTATTAAATCAATAGCATTAGCAACACTAGATATGAATTGTTCTATTGAATCATCTTTCTTTTTTGGTTTTACAAAAATACCTAATTTTTTCATCACTTTTCTCATTTTCCACATTCTCATCAAGTGTACCATGAGTTGACATTGGAATCCTAATTTATTTCTATAAAAAAATATTTTATATATTTTATTTCCATAAGTTCTAATTTGTCTCCAAGAAACTTTACCACAAAGGTTATCTAGCACATCTTTTTCAATTGTTTAAAAAAAACATTTTCACCTTCATCCATACAAGGGGTTTCATTTTCATTCACACAAGGGGTTCCATTTTCATTTTCAAATGTAAAAGTGATTTCATTCTCATTTTCATCAATATGAGGGATTTGATTATCATTTGCATTCTCATAAGATATATTTTCATCATTTTTTTGTTTTTGCATTGTTTCAACCCTAGAATTATTGATATCATCAATGGTGTATCTAGCTTCATCTAAACAAGCAAAATAAATATTACCAAGACTTGGGTTTGAAAACATACTTGGAGAGATTTTTTGAATAGGTGCATTTTCCATATCATTCAAAGTTGAAGTTGAAGGCATAGTTGAGTTTGTCTCCATAATTTTGCATTTTCTTCCATATTCACCATCTCCACATTTGCATCATCTACATTCATTTCATCATTCATGGAAATAGATGCTTCCAAATTTTTCATTTGATGAATCCTTTCTCTTCAATCCCTTTGTCTTTTTGCCTCCATATCTTTATTTGCTTGAATTTCTTCGAGTGTCATTGAATTTATACACTTTTTTCTTTGTCTTCGCTTTGATCACATGGTTACCAAACCCTCTTTGATGAAAAAAAAATGATTCACTTGTAACCTATTTTCAAATTTCCATCTCCTTCAAATATTCAAATAAAACTATGTACTATGAAGATCCTTTCTTCTATAAAATTTGAAGTACAAAAATATCATGAATACATGCAAAAGCTCTCTTTTTTTAAATCTTCTTGTAAAATATTCTTGTCCTTGATTCCACTTCGGAAAATTCAACCTACAGTTGTCTCTTCCAACAATTTGCAATACAATATGCCCTGCATAGGACAAATTTGCAATAAAAAATACAAAAAATGGTGCTTTCAGACCGTACTGCAGAAAAAGAATGTTGCAAGAAAAATGTGTTTTATCAGAATATTTCAAATTACGGGAAAATGGTCATATAAGAAACATGTACTTGTTATGAAACATGTACACATTCTAAAAATATAATGTGTGTGTGTTTCATAATGGTACGCGTTACGTTTACCCAACAAGTAAAAACATTATGCATATGTGTTTCATTTTAATAATGTGTATGCATTTTAGTAATGCGTACGTGTTTTAGTAATGAGTACACTTTTTAGTAATGCGTATGAGTCATTTAAAAATTGAATTCCCAATCTATATGTAGCCTTTTTTTTAGGCTCGAGAAAGGCTTGGCAATCCGATCCTTAGCCTTTGACCTGCAACTAAAAAACTAAGGTAGATTGAAGAAGAATGTCCAACTTTGGCAATATGGTTGATGGAATTTTTTTTGAATCAATATATAAAATTAAAACCCATTAGAGAACATGATTTCTAGTTTCCAAATATATAATTTTTATTAAGATTGGATTATGTTTGCTATTTTATAATTAATTTCTAAGAAAACTAGTCCTTAAACTTGAAATATCAGGCTTTTTTTACTTTTTAATAACTTTTTTGGTTAAGTTTCTTGTAAAAAAAATTATATGGCATCAATCTTTAGACAATTCTCTACACAATGAAAAAAATATTCAAAAAATGTTTAGTTTAGGTCAAATTATGTTGTCTGTACATGTTGATTTTTAAAAACAACAATTAAGACCAATAAAAATTCAATAAAACAAATATATTCAACAAAAAATTACAAAAAAAATCCTCATCAATCTTCATGATGTTATCTCTCTTTCCCCGAAATTAATTAGAAAAATAATTCTATTTGGGTCAAAAAGTGGTGTTCGTACAAGTGCATGGTATGGTAAAAAAAATAGGGACTTTTAAAAAGTGGTTTTTATATATCCCTATCAAAATTTAAATTCTACAATGTGGGTATTTAAATAATTTACATATTTGGAAACTAGATTTAAAATTCTAAATTTCATATTGATTACATTTTAAAAAATTCATTGTGTAAGTGCCTCAAATTTTCAGTCTAAGTGTGACAAATTCTGAAAAAACAACAAAAACACTTCCACTTTTTGAGCTTTTTGTGGACCCAACTTCTTGCATCAGCCCACAAATTCATCATTTTTCTAGACTAACGATTGGGGTCTACTCCTCAAGGGGGGTAGAGAGTATCATTGTTGTTGTATAATGTATGCGTTGTCATCGGTGCACTCCTCAAGGGGAGTGATCAAAATTTTATATGGCTGAAGAATCATGTAAAAACTTTTATTTTCCATTGATGTCAAAGGGGGAGAGAGAATCATGTGAAAAAACCTATCTATATCTCAAAAATATTAAAGGAAGAGAGAATCTTGCAAGGAGAAGAGTGTGCAAGAAATTTGTGTAGGCTATCTAATTTGGAAAAAAAGAAGAAGAAGAAGCAAGAAAGTCTATATGTTGTCTTTGATTGTTTTTCACATCATGCGTTGCCATCAATGACAAAAGGGGAGATTGTTGCAAGTATGAATGAGTATGGTGGTGTTGTCATTAATGTTGTCATTGATGTCAACACAGTTCAGGATGTTGCAGAGAAAGGAATCAAGTGATTGTAGTTGGTACATGTATGGTTGAGATACTATAGAGATGTGAGTATATGGAGCTATCTTTATGATGTTGCAGGTGTGTTGATATGATGAGTTATCAAGTGCTTTTGAGAAAATTAATAAACAGAGTTGTGTGTGTGTTCTGAATGTGCTCTTGTAATTTTATTTGAATTTCTTTTGTGTTGATCCTATTTTTGTCAAGATTTGTAGTGTTGTTTATGGGCATCCTTGGGTGAAATATCCTGAGTTATAGCTTTTGGGTTGATGAAGAGTGAAAGTTGTGTTCACCGGTTTGTGAACTATTATGGCAGAGTTGTTTATCTGTGGACTGGGATAAATGTTTATGCTTTGCAGTCCTCTAATGGTTTGTCTCAGATCTTGTGGATTTGGAAGAAGGTTAATAATGGTTTTATCTATGTTCTGGCGAAAGTGCTTGTGGTTTGGTGCTTCGGAAGACTAGTTCCATAGTTACTATGTGTGTTTGTCTAGTCCAACTAGACTAATGGAAAGAGTTTTGTATATGAAAGTTGTTGCAATTGTTGTAGACGAATCTAAAGGCTTATAGGAGGTGTTCTAGTGTATGATGAAGCATGTTAAGTGGTCCATGTGTTATCATCTTGTTGTGAATGTGTGTACTTCAAAATTCATTGGTGTTTTCATTAGGTTTGGCCAACTTGGTGTCTACACATTACACAAAGGATAAGTATCAATTAAGGAAGTGTTTCATTGATCCAAGATATTTTTTTGGGTCTTGGTTAAGTATTTATTTGGTCCACTCTCATTCCTATCCACTGTGGGAATGTTGATTCGCTGACCTAATTCGAATTTATAAAATGAAGAATGTGTATTTAACATTGGGGAAAGTTTCTAAGGTTGAAGATGGTATAAATACAAGTCAAGATGTCGTGAATTAAAAGTGTGACAAGTGCGAACAAGTGTGAGAATCAGGTGTGCGAAAGTGAATTAAGGTAGCAATACTTCAACATGTTAGACTCCTAAAGGCAGTGAGTTGATGGTGTATGCAATTCACTGATCAAGGTTGTGAATGTGTGCAAGTTGCTACATGGTGGATTTTTTGTTATCTATCTTTATATGTAGGTAGTGAGCCTCCCTTCTGGATAGTGAGTCCTATTTGTAGGCAGTGAGCCTTTTATCTGGATAGTGATTCCTATCTTGGTCAACAAGCCCTTTAGCAATGAGCCTTTTATATCCGGTTTTGCATTACTACTATATTGTGAGTTAATCATGACTGTGGTTTCTCCCTTATTGGATTTTCCACGTAAATCTTGTATTTCTTGTGTTGATATTTCTTTCTATTATTTGCACTTCATGCTCATACTTAATAACATATTAAATTGGATGTGGAGTTAATAATTGTTTGATTTTTTTGAATGAGATTGGTGACAACTAATTCAGCCCCCCCTCTCAGTTGTCCTGTGCATTTCAACATTACTAATTTCGTAAGGTCCCTAGACATGATAAAGATTGATATTTTCATCTTAAATATATTGCTCAAGACCTCATCAATTCCAACATAATCCAAATCTATACTAAGATTGAGAAAGGAAATAAGTGTA
Source organism: Sequoiadendron giganteum (assembly GCA_007115665.2). Classification (NCBI taxonomy): domain Eukaryota; kingdom Viridiplantae; phylum Streptophyta; class Pinopsida; order Cupressales; family Cupressaceae; genus Sequoiadendron; species Sequoiadendron giganteum. The sequence continues at coordinate 122,830,459 of CM021107.1, read as the reverse complement.
TTCCTAAATAAGGGAAAGTGCATGGAAATGGGGGACAACATTTAGCTAAAACCTTGCCACTTTCTTTCTAGAAGTAGCTAAAACTAAACTTGGATGACAACATCTACACTCAAAATTCAAGAAATATGATAAGAACAAGAATTGTACTACTCTAAATATAGTTTCTAAACTACTAAATATCTTTAAAAATAATTAAGGTTAAAGGGGTGAAATGTTGAGTGTCACAAAAAATTTCCTATTTTTAACACTAAAATTCAACACAAGTTTGGTGTGCACCCCACTTTTTTACATATGTTAGGTATTTTTTTGAAAAATGATGGGAATATGGCTAAGAGTAAGTACTATAGGTTGTATTTTTTATATATTTTATTGAATATTCCTTTTTTGTGATTTTTGAAGTGGACGAATATTAAAAATTATACTGAATTGAGCATGCATGTCACATAGATTACATAAAATTAATTAAAATTTTAATTTTTTCTTTAGATGTGTTTATAATAAAGTGTAGAAAAATCCTATATATGTTTCTTTCAAGTTTGGATAAGAAGGTCAAAAGTTATAAAAAATATATAAATGAACCAGAGGAATATGAAGACACTCTTTAAATAAAATTCAAATAAGCACCTTAAATTAAATTTAGAATATTAAAAAATGTATGAATAGAAAGCTAAGAAGTAGCTCTTCATTTTGGTGGTCGTTTCATAGCATTTGATTACAAAAACATGTAAAACATGATCAGGTTAAATTCTAAATTCAAGCTATTTTATGTCAAAAACATGAATTTAGGAGTCATAAGAGATTTCCAACCCTTATTCTTGGATATATAAGCTTGAATAGCCAACAATCATAAATTTTTTGAGTTGAGGGATTTAAAAATGAGTATACTTTAAAACAAATAAATGTTATATTTTCATAACACAAATGCATTTTTACTAAAAATCTAAATGTTGGCGACTAATTTGTTCCCCAATCCCATGTACTTATCCACCAAACCAAAATTTATGAATATACACAAACCCCTTTCTACACATCTATCCAATTGTGCTAACGTTACTTCCTTCCAACCCATGATCAAAATTGGTACTAATCAATCTACCTTTCCTTTAATAGACATGGTGGAAATTATCGACATGTGACCTCAAGGGTGCAATTGCAATACTAGTTTACAATTCTTTTGAGGAAGGAAAATTGTGAAAATGCCTCGAAGAAAAAAAAAGGGTTTCTAGGGGTTCACTCGAAGGGGGGGTTCGCTCGAACCCAACTTTGAGCGAATCCCTTTGTGATGTCATCTAATTTTGACATTTTTTTTAAGGAAAACAAAGGGGAAATGCAAAACAAGGGGGGTTGGAGCGAACCCCCTTTGCTCGAAGGGTTCAAGGGGGGTTTCTCTCGGACCCTCCTTTTTTTCCCTTCCACCTCTCCTCTAGCACTTTTTTGCATAATTTTGTCTTTCTGAGCTCAGGTTGAGGATGAAAATGGAGGAAAATTCACAGACCCAACTGGATGATGGTAGTTCTTGGAACGAGCTATCCATAAAATATAATTTTAATATATTTTGGTTTCATTATATTTTTTTATTTTAATTACACATAGGTTTTTCATCAAAAATCAAGCTCTATTTTTTGCACATGTGGAAAAATAGTAGATTATCAAAAAAAAAATATGTTCATGTTTGGTATTGATGTCCTTGATCCAGCAAAAAAAAAAGAATTTTGATACATACAAAAAAAGTTGTTGTATATGGTCTGCCTATGTCTAAATTGTAATTGGTTTGACTTCAAAACTTAATTAATTTTTTTTTAATAAAACACTAGATGAAAACCAAATGAACATGCTAGATATCATAGTTACAAATCTAAATTTGAGAAAAATAGAATTATATCCTTCACAGAAAAAAAACGTTATGTTGTTTACAGTGAACAACACTCTTTAAAAATGGTGCTTGCTGTTAAAAACTAGTTTTTGAAGGAGATGGAAAAATAAATTTAGTTTGATTCCAATTTTGTTTTAAAATATATATTTGTAATCTATAGACAAAATGCTAGAAATCACTAGTTTGCATTGATCATCTTCAAATTCCTCATAGTTTAGCAGCTACAGGTGCCCAAAAGTGAAGATTTAGTTAAAAAAAATTAGTTCAATGTCCATTTTGGCTAAAAATTGTAAACCAGTATTGTGGGATCACCCTCAAACACCTCAAGAGTGATCTATCCCTCAATCCATCATCCCTTTTTTTCTCGCTAACATGCCCATCAACATATATGATGGGCCTTCTTACATCCCTATTAAGGTTAATGAGAAACCTATATCTTATGTTCTCATTGACCCATCAACATGGTGAATATAGTCACAGAGGAGATCCCATACATTCATGACCTTTATAGAGATAAGTATGAGCAATTCGTTGGTTCTCCAACTAAAAGATAGACAATGTCTAGTATTTTCTCAAGTTATATTATCAAGCTAGATAATGAATGTGATAAATTTGGATATTCTCCCATGCGCTTCAAGCTATGCAAAGCCTAGGTGGGTAGAACTATAAGATGCACTGGCTAAATATATACAAAAAACTAGCTAAATATATACAAAAAACTAGTATAATTGTTCTTAGAAGATATGAATTTATTCTTATAAAATGATAAGGATCTATGAGATTACAAGAAACAATGACTTACTTCCTTCTATCTTTAAATTTTTAGTATGAATGCAATAATAATTTAAACAACTAAGTTATATTTGATAGTTTTTCATGATTGATGTATTTTGGGTTGAGAGAAGATTTTTAGCCTATAGATTGGTGCCTTACCTAGACTAACAAAGTCAGTAACTTGGTGTATTCACTACATCATAATTATAATATTTTTGTTGGCTTATTTTTTTGTTATTGCCTTTTAGTAACTAAGTCAATCACATATGGCCCTATGAATTAAAATATAATTTTAATAATCCCTTATAGATTCCATTTTTCCTATTATTATTGATAAAAGATTTATGTTACTCCTTGAATAACACTAACATCAATTTTAACATTGTTTTACAGCAAATGTGTGTAAAGAATTTAGAAGCCTTTAGCAACTCAATTCAAAGATAAGAAATTACAATTGGATATTGTTTCAACCAAGAAAATTAATTCATATTAACTCTTCAAAAACAATGTTTGAATACAAATTCAACAATGATGGACACTATATATTTCAAAAAATTGGAACTATTACAATAAGAGTAGTTCCCTCCTCTTTTTCTAACCTCTAGAATATAAATCCTTTCTCCCTTTTAAATAGAGATTACAAGGCAAAGCCTTGTCTAATGAGTGACACTTTTCATGTTACAATTTTACAATGAGTAATTGTTTTGTTTCAAACAATCAAACAACTAGGTTAGGATACAACTAAATCATATCTCATGTTGCTAATGTAAGGATACAAAAAAATCATGGAATTAAAAATTTATGACCTTCTTTTGCATGTTAGCGATTTGGAGAATTTGGAAACCATTTAAAACTATACCGCATGCAAAAAAATAATTATGATGGCCTCTTTGAAGGAATTCAAACCAATCAAAACCTTTAAAAACTCCTTATTTAATTTGAATCTATATTATTACACAACATGTTAAACCATTTTTTGAGCCTTTGTCCAACATCAATGAATTATGCACATACCTGTCGAAGAGATGAATCCTCTCAATAGAAAAACATTGGCAATACTTTAACAGAGAATGTATTTTGTTAAATATACTCATATTGATGAAATGAGTTTCATTGGTATTTAGTTGTTGGCTTGCATTGATAGTTATTTACATGAAGCATTCCCAGTGGACAATTAGCTTGATTTTGATGCACATTTGATTATCCTTTTTGTTGATTTGGGCCAATTACCTCTAGTTAAAGACATACATATGTATTCTAGTTATTTGTGTGGGGCAACATTATGGTCACTATTGAACACAATTATTACTATGAAATATGTGTTTTTCTAATAAGGTGTTGGAGAATCTCACCTTTAACTTTGAAACATTCTTGCCAATATAAAAAATGCATAGCATACACTTTCTAATTGGGAGATCCTCATCTCATGTACTAATAATTTCTTTCAAAATGAAGATGAAGTTACAATCTAGCCATCTATGCATTTGTTTCCATCGAATGAGTCGGTTGCTCAAGATAGCAAATGTATGTTTAAGTCCTTGGGATTCCCTGCTAGGCAATGTAATGCAACACAAGCAAGAGGGAGATTTGTTGCATACATTGAGGATGAGTAGTTGCCTTCCATAGCTTTCTACTACATCCAATAACAAGTTGCACTCACTTCCAATTATCGGTTGTTGCAAGCCTCGTCAATAGAATTCTAGGGAAAGTTGAAACTATTGTCTACAAAAATGGATTTACATTTTTAGATCTACTCTATTTTGTCGTTCTCAAATTTAATCTATATGTTGAACCTCTATAAGATTTGGATGACCCACATGTTGTTTTGATTGTTATGATCACTCGTGATTCTTACTACTAAATATCACTAAAGTTATTTTGATCTTTGAAAATATATAAATCATAAGACCTCACATTGATAGAGTCAATAGTCAATAGACATTAGAAATATTGATCACTAGAATTTATTGTTCATTATAGTGTTGTCAGTTATCATGTGTGTCTAACATTCAACATTATATGATATGCAAAGATGAATGACAATCCATATAACCTTGCGAAGAAGGGAGGAAGCTCCCTTGAGGTCATTGTCATCTTCTTTTAGGTAGAGGTCGAAGCTGCCTCCGTGCCTTCACTCCTCATCCTTTGTATTTTATGCTATCTGTTTCAGTCGATAAAATCAAATATAAGCTTTCCACTTGTTTGGTACTCCTACTTCGCAGCTTCGGAGGCAGTTCATTAAGTCACTGTCAGCATATTCCCATCGCGCACTTGCTGCGTTGCTAGTATTCAAATAAGTAGATGTCAAGAATACTAGATAATGTGAACAAATACTTGGAGTATGGACCAAGAAATGCATGTGGCTACCAAAAGTCAGGCCGCTAGCATTAAGTTCAACGGCAGGTACCTATAGTGAAGGGAACGTGGTAAATAAAATACTAGTATAGCCTTGAAATAGCGTAAAATAAGTACGGCAAAGGCTATCCAACCCCCAAAAGAGCATGGGGCATCGGATGCCTATGTCATGCCACTGCATACTCTGACAGCGCGTCAAATCATTGTCAGTTTTTTTTTGTTTTATGTCTGATATTTATTACGTCGAAGGCATATCCTATTTGAGAATTGCAAAGCTAATTATGAAATCAACAGTCACAAATTCATTTGAAGCAATGCTCTACGATTGATTTAATCTCCATCATTCAATATTTTTCAGTATTTTTTTAATTTTAATAAATGTTGTTTTTAGTTAAATGTTAATACAATCATAATTATAATAATAAATATAATATTACTTTAATACTTAATTATTATTATTTATGCTAATGTAACAATTTAAATAATTAATTTAAATATTATACTTAATAAATTATATTTATCCTTAATATTATATTATTGATAAAATATGATTAATTGTAGTATTAAATTATTAATTTATTATTTTATTATTATACTAATGTTATTATATTATATTATATTAATTTTATTAGATATTTATTATTATTATATTATTTATATTATATTATTATTATATCATATCATATTATATTATATTATATTATACTATATTCATAATATTGTCTTATTACTTTTATATTACTATTATATTATTCTACTGTTATAATATTCCATTATTCCTATTATTATAATATTATTATTCTTATTATATGGATTTAAAAATATTATACTTAGTAAATTATATTTATACTTAATATTATATTATTAATAAAATATGATTAATTGTAGTATTAAATTATTAAATTATTTTTTTATTATACTAATGTTATTATGTTATATTCTATTAATTTTATTATATATTTATTATTATATTATTTATATTATATTATTATTATATTATTTATATTATATTATTATTATATTATATTATATTTATATTTTTAAGCAGTCAAGAAGCTCTCAAAATTTCATTTCCAAATTATTCATGAACCAATACTGGGGAACCTCCCATTCCAAGTATGGCGCATTTTCACAAGCAATGGGAAACGTCACCTTCAAAAGAATGTGGCAGTTATTCTCTCCAACAAAGCATGGCAGATAGTAGTTACCCTCAAATTCAACCCTTTAACAACTTCGTTGGATATTAATTCCTCCTTAGAGTGCTTCTTGTTTTCATATTTTTATGACTTGTTGGTAGTTGCAGTGTAATATTTTTTTGAATTTGTGCATAATCTTTAGGTAAGCCAGTTGCCCTGTTGATTACCTTTGATTCACAATGATTCCTCTGTAGGGTTTCAGAACAATGCTTCATAGCTATAGGATAGTGTTGCTTGAAGGAGGTTTATTAGAAAGTGGCCTATGCAAAGGAGATGGACCTCTCTGACCTGGGTAGTATTAATGTTACATACAATGGTCTCATGGTGATGGAATAGCTTGCTACATTCTTTTTCTTGATTACTTTTGTTGATTTTGCTTCCTCTCTTCAAATATACCCTGTACTGTAATTCTACTTATGACAAGTTTCTGATTTCATAGCCGAATCCAAGTCGCATATAGAAGTGTATATAGTTCACTTATCTCTGTGGTTTTTTTGGATTACCTATTGTTCAAGTTATAGTGCATATGCATTTCAAATAACCCCGGAGAAAGGAGAATTTTGAATCTGTTAGATCATGGTTCAACATAGCATTATATGCATTTCAAATAACCTATGGAGTTGGAAATTGGTTATAAAGTTTATGTTGGAAACATAGCGGTATCTACTATATCATTTTTGTTATTACTATCAATTATAGTCCTTCACTAACTTGTCTATGCTACCACATTTTTCATGCATGTCTACCAAAGAATTTTATCAAACAGTTCATTGCCTTACTGCTATGGCTAAAAGCCTAAAATAGGTGCTTTCGAACAAGGTATGGATGCTTGCAAATAATCTATCAAAACATACTAGAAAGCAATAATATAGTTGGGGTAGTCAACTATTTGGAAAAATGCCTCAAACTAATGTGGTCTCAGGGTGATGGAATGCCATGAGAAGGTAGTGAACTATTTGGAAAAATGCCTCAAGCTACATCACAAATTCCACTGTTTAATCCCCATAGTTTTGTTCAATCCACTCAAACTGAGTGTGCATATGCATATCCATACAAGAGGTTGAACAAAACATAAAATTTGCAACTAATTTTTGTCAAAAGGAAATTCCACCATATATATAAGAAATCAATTAAACTCCTTATTGGAACTCTTTGTACTATTAATAGGGAAGAGAGATTGCATAGTGGTGTAGATGGATTGGCAAGGCTATATTTACTTTTGGTCATGAGCTCAAGACCTGAGGAATATAAAACTTGAAAAAAATATTACTAAGGATATTCCAAAATTAAAGTCTTGAAGTTATGATAATAAATGCAGTATTGACTATGTAATGGTGGGTTGAAGAAAGAAAGGTATCACCCAACACTATTCTTACAACATGAAGCAACAAATTTCTGACACAATTAGCTTAGCAAGAAGACATCTTTTGTTGTCTAAAGAACTTTATTTTACTTAAGTGGATGTTGATCAAATGTATACATCATTATGCATCGAATGTGGCCATTATTAACCCTATGGAGTTGGAAATTGGCTGTAAATATTCTGTTGGAAACATAGTGTTATCTATTATATAATTTTTGTTATTGCTATCAATTACAATCCTTCACTACCTTGTCTATGCTACCACATTTTTCATGCATGTCTACCAAAGCATTTTATCAAATAGTTCACTGCCTTATTGCTATGGCTAAAAGCCTAAAATAGGTGCTTTCAAACAAGGTATTGTCTTTCTATAAAGCATCAATAAATAGACCATATATAACTGGGTTTCATAGCATCCAAATGTAAAGGTAAGTGTATCCAAACCATGTGCATGCCTCCCTGGCATTTTGAATTGTACCTAGGACAATTTATGCATTTAAATGGTCTGCTAATTTTTTAGATAAACTGGCTCTCAATTGGTAATTTCTAATTCATAAGAGACATATAATATTGAAGCTCACTGTAACCTGTTAATATTGTTCCTTCTCCATTGGAATCATACTGTGGCCTTCCAGCTCGACCAAGGATCTACATAACATCTAAGGACTGATCTTGGTCCACAAACCTTTCTCAAGATTGTAAATTTGAGTTCCTTTTATAATAACAGTATGTGCAGGGAGATTTACTCCCCATGTGAGTGTGGCAGTTGATACCAAAACTTGGATATGGCTATCAGAAAAAAGTTCTTCTACCAGAGTTCGATCTATCCTAGTCATCCCTACATGGTGGATTACAAATCCATAAGGCAAAAGGTCTTTCAGATCACTTCTTTTCACTTTCTCAGCCTCCGATTGAATAATTTCTCAGGTGGCACTATCTTCTTTGACAAACCATCCAAGGGTATCATTTGCAAGAGTTGTATCTCATATTGCTCAGGTTTTTTTTGTTGTTTCTTTCCTGGAATGTAAAAAGATCAAAACTTGATACTTGCCAACAGTTGCCATAACCTTTTCATAACACACATCATTCATCAGCTGAAACCTCTGGAGTGGTTTCTTAGCCATGATACCAATATATTGATGAGCAACTGGACAGGGTCTGTAACTATTATCAAAATAGAACAACCCTTTTGACTTGTCAATCCTTAGTAATAGGGCAACATCCTCATAGTTTGGAAATCTCTATATTGTTAATAGGGAAGAGAGATTGCACAATGGTGTAGATGGATTGACAAGGCTCTATTTGCTTTTGGTCATGAGCTCAAGAACTGAAGAATATAAAACTTGAAAAAATTATTACTAAATGATATTCCAAAATTAAAGGCTTGCAGTTATGATGATAAATGCAATACTGACTATGTAATGGTGGGTTGAAGAAATAAAGGTATCACCCAACACCATTCTTACAACATGAAGCAACAACTTTCTTTCACAATTACCTCAGCAAGAATGACATCTTTTGTTGTCTAAATAAATTTATTTAACTTAAGTGGATTTTGATCAAATGTATACATCATTATACATCAAATGTGGCCATTATTGACCCTATGGAGTTGGAAATTGGTTGTAAAGTTTATGTTGGAAACATAGCGTTATTTGTTGTATCATTTTTGTTATTACTATCAATCACAGTCCTTCACTACCTTGTCTATGCTACCACATTTTTCATGCATGTCTACCAAAGCATTTTATCAAATAGTTCTTTGCCTTACTGCTATGGCTAAAAGCCTAAAATAGGTGCTTTCGAACAAGGTATGGATGCTTGGAAATAATCTATCAAAACATAATAGCAAGCAATAACATAGTTGGCATAGTCAACTATTTGGAAAAATGCCTCATGGTACAACACAAATGCCACTATTTAATCTCCATAGTCTGAAGCGTTTGCACTTGGCTTCCAATGTAAAAATTTACATGTTACAAACATGGTTACATGACACGATACAAATACATTTGATGTGTCAAAATTGGGCCAAACTGTGGCTCATACTGTAATCCATGGTCTCTCACGACGGTTTCCCTGTTAATGGCTTTAGAATACAATAGGAGAAGGAATTGAATTGAAAATAATTAGAACTAATCAGACTATCCATTAGAGTATATAGAAGTAGATTTTAAATGAGGTTGTGTTGTGGCAATCACTTTTGGAGAAAATAGTCCAAATTTATAATGACTTGAATCTACCTCTTTCATAGTAAATTCAATATATTTTGGTACCTCAAAATGAGTGTACGTTTTGACAATAAATACCCCTGCAAACACCACCCATCACTTGGATAATTGAATGGAGAAATCTTCAAATTCAGATCTATGCTTGCTCCTTCCCTATCCACTAATAGATGACCTGATTTCATTTTAGCTCCTTTTGCATTTGTAATATAAAATTCAAGGGAAGCACATTCCACCCATAACAACAGGGTCCAAATTTAATCAAAAATGACAAAGATTAGTATGTATTTGGTGACAATAGGCTGTCGTCAAAACTTCTTTTCACTATCCTGAACAAAGTATTAAATTTTGTATTGTATTTTAAAATTTCATGCATGTGTGATCCATTATTGATTTGGAGAGTCCAAAGAATTGTTTATAGTAATCATGTCTAAATGTAAAATTTCCTTGAAATGACATGTAAAATTTTTATACATACCCTTAATGCCTTGCTACCATTACACTGCATTGATAATACACTATATTATGTTGCCTAATTATCAAAATCAAATTACATTGCTTTGTTCATTTTTAACTCGGACACAAGAATACCATAGACATGTTCAATTCTATTTTTTGTTTTTTTAGATGAGCCAGTGTCGTTGAAATACATTTACAAAACTGTCCATATGGCTGAATTCCAAAACTACGCCAGAAATTCAAAACTAAATTGTTGAATGAGTGGCGTTTGTCTACTAAGGTTGAAATGAAACAATTCTTAAGGACATTAAAATAGGGCATACTTGATTCAATAGATACCTCACCTCTTTTGAACGGATAATACAAGAATAGATATATTGCTCGTACAATTATACAGTGTCGAATCTAAGCCAAGAAAATTACTAATGGGATAATATGTTATACAATTTTTCTCAAGAGCCTGGGAAGTACTAAGAGCTCCAATAAAGGGATTCTACCTGACAAAGTTACTTTACTTGTTAATCCCTTGAATAGATACTTCAAGGTCTGAATTTGAAGATTTATTCTTCTTCTGATTTTGTATTTGAAAATGTATCCTACTTCTGGGTTTGAATTTAACCTTCCTAGATGAGTGAAGCTCTAGTGACCCCATCCAAGATCAAAATTGATGTTGGCATTGTATTAGTGTTTAGAAATCTAGAAAATAAAGCAGACAAATTCTGCTATATTAGCATTGAATCCATGGCCAAATTTCCTCATTTTCTTGGCAAAGAAAATGAAAAAAATTAAGCCAAAAGTGGTCTTTGATTTACTTGTAGTTGTATGTGGAACGAAAAAATAGACTAATGATACCTTATGAGCATTACACATGGAATTAGCTAAAATTAAACAAATTAAGCCAAAATAGGATGATTGATTATTGGTAACAGTAGGTAGATAGATGTAGGTATATATAAGGGAACCCAATGCCCACATGGAATTATTTTCCTACAGGTTTGCAATTAAGCCAAAATAGGATGATTGATTATCGACAACAATAGGTAAATAGATGTAGGTATATATAAAATTAATATATATATATAAGAATTAAGTGGCTATTCTTTGCCAACTAGGGTAGTGGGAGTTTAAAAAGGTGTTATGGAATTACAAAAAAGGTTGTGGCATGAAAAAAGGTGGTGATGTAGTAGTTTGCATAAGGAAAGAATTAACAAAGAGCGTTGCTTTGGTTTAAGAAGTAACATTCCACACGAGACTTGGTATTCAATAGTTTGAAGTTTAGATGAGCTTCCAATTTTTGATGGGCATACATTCAGGGGAATGTCAAATGAGTTGATCAGGCACTTAACTGGTTAGTTTTGAATGTTTTATACTTTTAATCATGAGAAGGGGAACAAAGGGAAATTGAGTTTTTAATGAAGGCTTTCATGACCTAAAAGGGGGACGTGTCCATCTCATAAGGACCTCATTTTAAAATGGGATCAATAGAAGGAGAGGGGAGCTTTGCATATGAAAGGATTTACTTTTTAGGTTGTATTGTCATTGCTTTTTAGTTCTTTGGAAAATCTATAACGGTTCTTCTTCTTTGAGATTGTGAGTAGAGGAGGAGGAGATTGAAGCAAAGGGTGAGGAAGTGAAAGATAAAAAAAATATTGGTGTATGTTTTGAAGGGAAGACCCAAGTAATTAGTAAAAGGGAAAAGCAATTGCAGAATAGAGAAAATATGAAGGGAGATCAAGGTAAAAGGAAACTCTTCAGTGTACCACACCTCTTCGGCATACCCATTGTAATACCCCTCTGTTTTGCTCTTTATTCGGTTTGCTTTATGTTATGTTTGGTTGCAATTACTTTGATATTGGATACATTTTGTTATGATGTTTTGTTCGCTACTATTGAGCGACAACTATTATTGTGTGATGTGTTGATCTAATTATTGTTTCACATACATTATGGATTAATGATGTTGTAGAGTTAGCATGAGATGTTATTATGAGACTATTGGAATTATGATGGAAGTGTCAGTTTCGATGAGTGTATTGGTGAAGAAGACGGGTTCGCATCACTCGCTTGTGAGCGCCCTACGAATCCGTAATTCCTTTTTTCATGGTGTGTATTATATGCTGGATATATTGTATGATGTTGTTTACTTGGTTGCAGGATTGCAGGTACATGACATCGACTCCACCTGGGTTCACAGGTTTGAGCGTGTCGATCCAACGGTTAAGTTGAAAGGGAGATAGTAGCTAGGTAACATTTGTCAAGTTTACACCCTAGCCTTAGTGTGTCATCAGTCGTGTGTGTCAAGTCATTGTCGATCTTGCTTTAATGTTATTTAATTTTGAAGGATTCTTGATTTGGAAATAGATATTTAGAATAATTGCATTTAAATCATGTTGATGATTGTTTAATTTAAATAATGCAATGTGGATAAAAGTTTACATTTAAAATTAATTAATTATATTTAATTTATTTAATCAATTAAATTTAATCCAAGGGGGTTGAATTTAGTGATTAAATAATTAAATTAATTAATTAAACATGATGCAAGAAAATGAAAGGAAATAAAAGAATTAAAATTAATTTTGGAATTTAATTTCAAAATGTGGGAATTAAATTAGAAATTGTAATTAAATGTTTATTTGGGAAATGAGTTTCAACTTTGGAAATTAATTTATTATTTAAAATTGCATTTTAAATTAAAAGTGGGTTTTTGAAAAATTGAAATTGAAATTGAAATTAATATCTAATTTGCAAGCAATGTGAATTAGGGTTGTAAAAAATTGAAATTGAAATTAATATCTAATTTGTATGTAATGTGAATTAGGGTTATATTAGGTATTTTTGATTTATAAGGAAGGCATGTTTTAATTTAAGGGCAGAAAAGTTTTTAGAAAAATTCATTTTTACAGTAGAGAAAAAATTTTGGAAAAATTTGCACAAAGGAAGGGTTTGAAGAAAGTTTGATTGTAGAATTGATTGGAGGAAAGATTGTTTGCATTTGTTGGGTTTTGGATTGGATTCATTGGATGATTGAAAAAAATTCAAGAAATCTTTGGAGGAGGCTTGCAGCAGAAATTCATCTCTTCTTGTAGCTTCTTGAGCCAGGTTTTCTTCTGTGTCTTTATTGTTCTTGATTGTTTTTAAAATAGTAGTGATTAAAGATTTGTTTGTTAAATCTGTTTTAGAAAATAAATTTGTTGTTAGAAGAAAAGAATCAAATCAATTTGTAGCTTTTGTTTTGTGAAAATTCTTGAGTGAACATTGTGAAAACCTCAATTGAATTTAATTTGTTTGAGGAAATCGATTATTTTGTTTTGGATTCAAACATAGAGATTGAGCAATGTTTTTAGAATGTCTTTAAAAAATAAAACCCTCTGTTTATTATTAAAAATCGGATTTTAAAATCCGCAGGGTAGTTATATTTTCCATGGTAAAATGGTCTAGTTACATCGCATATAACTCCACTTACACAAACTGGGTTGTCAGGAAATTTAAAGGGTTTTTGGACCTTGGAATTTTCTTACCCCTATAAAAATATCACAAATACCCATATCGTATTTTTTGAATTATGCTTGAAACATGAAACTGCTGTTAAGTTATTTTCTCATGGCTGCTCTGATAATAAAATAATAATAAATTGATATTTATAAATATTAATATTTTATGTATTGTTATTATAATATTAAAATATTATTTTATAATATTAAAATATTATTTTATAATATTTTATATTATAATTTATAGTATTAAAGTATTATATTTATTTATATTATTTTAAATAAAATTTGTATATTAGATTAGTGGAAATAAAATTATAAATGTATGGGGAAATTATTGTTTATTCTAAAATGGCATGTTAAAGTTTAATTGAAGAAGTTAAATATCTGATTTAAAGAATGCATAATTTAAAATTTAATTGTGAAATTTAAATTCATGTATAAAAGGTCTAATTATTAATTTGATTTAATTAGAAAAATATATATATGATATTGGGTTATAGTCCAAATATTGATCTTATTTTAACACAATAAGTTAGGGAAGAAACCAAATGTTTATTTGATTAATTTTATAATGATTTAATTTGCAAGGGCAATTGGTTATTTAATTTAAATCGAAATGTTTTGAGTTATATTTGAAAATACTTATTTTGTTAAGAGCAATTAGAGAATTAAATATTAGTGTAATTTCTCCCCTATCTGAAAAGATGAATTCTTAATTCAGTTTTATTGATATAATGAATTACGTAATGAATTGTAGAAATTATAAGAGTTAGTTGTGTATCTGAAAGAAATATTTTTATTGGAACTGATTAGTATGCATAATTCAGTTTAATAGGAAAAAGTTATTTTATATTAAATAATTAAATCATTTGAGTTAGTTGGAAAACAAAAGGAATCCAGTTAATAGAGAACTGATGTTAGTTTTAGAAGTAAACATTGAAATTGATTGAAATTGTTTAAATTAGTATTTCTTGTATTTGTAGATTGAAGATACTTGTTTAATTATTTCAATTAAGTTGAAAGAGCAAAAGTTTTATATTATTGGGAATAGGGATTTTAAAGGATAAAATTAGAATGTGTGGTATAGATTTTGGATAGAAAATTTGAATATAATATTTGCAATAGTTTATCTTGTATTAGACGTAAATTTAGGAACTAATTATATTGGAAAATACAAATATTTGTTTTGTTTCATTTATTTCCATAGAGCAATTTTAATCGTTGTGATTGGAATATTAAAGAATATATATAATTAAATTTATATATATATATATATATATATATATATTTGGTGTCTATATAATATGGAGCATATATATATATATTAAGGGTAAATTTATTATCGTATTTTATTTTAATAAGATGCATGCAATATATTATTGAATAGAGATTTAAAAATGGTTTGATTAGTGTATATGGGAAAATGGATAGAAAAACAATATTTTATGATATTAAAGGGATTGAATGTTTTAAATAGAAAATTGAATGAGATGTAAGATTTGGTTAGGAAATGGAAAGAGTTTACTTGCATGGATTTGTGTCGATTTAAAAGTAAATTAAGAAGTTGATTATATTGATGAGGCAAATAGTTATTTTAGTTTATTATATTTCAATTAAAGCAATTAATTTATTGTGAATGGAATATGAAAGAGATATGGATTTAGTATATCCAAAAATAGTAATTTTCTCGTGATTGCCTTAAATGTTCTAGTTTCTCTGTATTTCGTAAAGGGATGTAAGTTTAAATTGTTTAAGATTTTCTTTAATGGAAATAGAAATATGGGTATATGATTATTTGAGTTAACCCTGTAAGTGCGTCTTTGACCTTGTTAATATTACCTATTGAATGAATATGGGTTTAGGAAATCCAAATATTAGATTTGATTTATGACTTGAATGCTTTTGTTGCTATGAAGTCAAGTTGCATTGTGGGTTTTGGGATCTAGTATTAGTCCTAAATTATAAGTCTTCCAAAAGATCTTAGAGGATAAGGGTTGTTGAATCTTTATGCCATCTAGTTGTTTCCCCTTGGGTAGTGCATGGCATCCTTTCAGTTTTACCCGGTTTTTATGAACAGGGATGTTTTATACCTCCTGCGAAAGGAGTGGACTATGTGTTGTTGCCTCCAAGATGTTTGGAATGTGTTCTATTATTTGTATCCTCCTAGAGTTGGAGT
Source organism: Sequoiadendron giganteum (assembly GCA_007115665.2). NCBI lineage: Eukaryota > Viridiplantae > Streptophyta > Pinopsida > Cupressales > Cupressaceae > Sequoiadendron > Sequoiadendron giganteum. Next base: position 122,814,538 of record CM021107.1, on the reverse strand, counting down.
GGTTATGTTTTCTAATTTGTGTGCACTTGAGATTCCCTTGATGATTGGTATTTGTATACGTGTATAGTTCTCAGAACATACTTGGTCTATTTTATGTCTGGAAGCAATGTCAGTGATGTGAGAGTTGTTCTTGTTTATTGTATTTGTCTTGGTTATTTCAGTATGAGTTAGTTTGAGTCTGTCTTTGGTTAGAGGTTGTGGATCTTTGTCCTTGTTACATTGTTACTATCTCCTAGCATGGGGGGTGGGCCTTCAGGTACCACATGGTTGGGTGGAACATGCTCCAAAACCATTGGGTCCCCCTTGATCTTCAGTTCATGAAGGCAAGACATCCAGATCGACAGCTCGCGGTTCTATTGTATTTTCTTGCATTGTAATTTTTCTATTTGTTTAAGTTATTTTATCCCTCTTATGTTTATGAGGTGAGATTATGTAATTGTTATACTTTTGTACTATTGTCTCATTCTGGGAATGAGGGATGTAACTATTGGATTAAGTTAATGTTTATGAGATTGTATCTTGGATGTTCATCTTGTTATGCTATGTGGTATTCTTATGATGTATGATGTTTATTTCATAAAGTATTTATTGCTATGGTTTATGTAAGATGTATGTGTGGGTTTAAGTAATTCTAACCTTGTAGCCTTAGAGGTTGTTGTTAATTAGTAAGTGAATGTGTATGTTATTACACTTTATAAAAAAAAAATTGGGTCACTTAAGTCATTAATTACAACTTCCTTTAGGGTTACTTGGCAGGGCATTACACCCATTGCACACCAAGGTGTGATTTTAAACACTCTCTTAAAATATTAACATACATTTCCATACATTATTTTCATGTGTTGAAGAATTAAAATATCCAAAGAACAAAAATAGTAGATTGGAAAACTATTTAACCATTTTTTTTTGCATCTTCACCTAAAGACAAAGCTAAAAATCTCATCCACCAATCTTTCAAACTTCTAACTTCATATAAACATCTTAGACACATGGTAATTATCACCATAAAATTGCTTTTTGCAATCATTGGCAACATACATTACAAACATGACACTCCAAATTATAATATATATTACTAACATACAAATTATATTATATACAATATAATTACATTTATTATTATATACAAAATTAGATATGATATAAATTGTATAATTATAAATAAATATATTATCAAATAATAAATACACGTAAATATCAAATATATAATTTTATAATATATTCATTTTCAAAATGAATTGTCGATTGATCTCATGTACTACACAAATGTATAAACAAAATAAACCAATCTCTTTTCTTATTTGACCTTTCACACCTCTTCGGCGTACCCATTGCACACCAAGGTGCAATTGCTAGTTTATTTTTAATGAATTTTATATTTTCTTTTTTACTATTTATTTTTAAGTGTATAATTTTTATTTTAGATTTGTTTTTTTAGTATAGTATAATGTTTAAATAAATTATATATTAAAAATATAATGTAATAAATATATAATATTTGAATACAAATATAATTGTATTAATATATATTGTAAAATCATATATTTAAAATATATTTATATATTTAGGTTTTTTTTTTTATATAATATAATATTTATATTATATATTATATTATAAATATAATATTATATCACATCTATTATATTATGAATATTATCTATTATAATTTTTATATACATTGAATGATTATATAAACACTTAGAAATGTTAACATTTCTATCTATATTAAATTTTAAAAACAAAAAAATAATATTTAAACATTATATTTAACATTTTTAAGTGATTAATAATTTTATAATATTAATTTAACAATCTTTAAAAATTAGAAATGTTAATAACTTAGAAATAGTAATAAAGATATCTTGATATACATAGAATTGTTAATATCTTAGAAATATTAAATATAGATAGATAATATTATTTAGATTTATATACATATATTATATAAAATTTAATATATTTTTATTTTATTAAATTAATAAACAAAATTATTTATCAAACATAAATACATTCTTAAAAATGATGAAATATGTCATAATTATTAGCAACAAATTATTAATAAAGGTAATCTTTAATTAATTGTACAATATAAAAGTGTATATCCTAATGTCTTTTTCTAGTTTTACATTATTTTAGGTTGGTGTTTTTTAGTGTATACAAGTGTATATCTTAATTTATTTTAGGTTGGTGTCTTTGATGCATGATATTAGATTGGTGTCTTTGCAACTGAAAAAGGAAAGTTGAAAATTTAAGTTATTAAAATATTTTTATTAAGATATTTAAAAGATATCTTGATAAACATAGAATTATTAATCACTTAGAAATATTAAATATAGATAGATAATATTATAAAGATTTATATACATAAATCATAGAAAATTTAATATATTTTTATTTTATTAAATTAATAAACAAAATTATTTATCAAATTTCAAACAGAAATCTAGTGTATATCTAAAAATTATGACATTTTTAATGATAAATAATTTAATTTATTTTATTAATTTAATAGAATAAAAATATAATAAATTTCATATAATTTATGTATATAAATCTGTACAATATTATCTATCTATATCTAGATAATATTTTGGCAGCTTTTTCTTTATTTTATCTTAGATATATCTTAGTTATTAGATTTTCAAATTTCTTTTTCCACTTGCAAAGCTTTTCAATCATATAATATTTTGTAAACTTTATTTTAAAAAATAACAATAGAAAACTAACTTTCATTGAAAGCTAACTTTGTAAATTAACTTTTAGAATATTTGTTTAACTTAATTAAAATCTATTATAAACATTTTTATTAAAAAAATTTAAACTATACTAAGTCAATTTCATTAACTAAAATCAATAATCATTAAATTTTAAAGTCCATTTTTATCATCCAAAATTGTAAATATATATCATCTAAAATTGTGAATGTAAATTTTAAAGTCCATTTTAAAATTTGTTGCCTATATTTCCCTAATTAACATTTGTGATTATTCAATAATCTACCATAAGAAAGACAAGATTTTTAGAGAAATGAAAATTTCACAACAAAAAAATAAATTTTAAAAAATAAAAGATTAAATAGAAATGTTTTTGAAAAGTTAAACAACATTTATGGGGCGTTGTACCCCACACAATGGGCCACTAGGGCCAAAAAAGGACTGAACATAACCAGAGAACATTAACAGAAAAGAGAAAAAAACCAGAGACAGCCCAGCGACAGCACACCAACAGCCAAAAAATAGCCGACAGACCAGCAACAGGAGGAGCTAACTGGCCTCATCCCAGTTCTTGAACAAGAAGTCAACCGCCTCATCACCAACCCACTCCTTATTTTCCTGGCTATTATTCCCCACCAATTCCTCTTTTATGACATTTGACAGCGCACTAGTAACAAAGTGGCTCAGTTTCATTGTGAAGCGGGTCAAGCCCCTAAATCTTTTGTCCAAGGTGTTCAATCTCTTCACCAGTATATCAGCATCTTCCCCAATATCCCTAGTCTTCAAAACTAAACTAGGCTCATTCACCAGCAGAGTGTGTGAGTCAGAAACATGGCCAGAAAACATGTTGTCCATCAGAGTAGGCAGGGGCCTCTCTCCCATCTCATCAATCTCATCATCAGACTCTTCTTCCTTATAGCCCTTACTATCAGACTGCTCCACCTCCGAGTCCTCAATAATTAATCTCTTTTTGTTGTTCTTGGCCAGCCTCCCCAATCTCCTCCTAACACTTTCCCCACCAGTCAACTCCGTGATCCCCACAACCGTATCCCCTCCAGAATCTTTCTCAATAGCATTCTTGCCCTTGCCCTCCTTAACAGTCGTGGCCTGCCTGCATTTTTCCTTACCTTTCTTCAGCTTAGTGACCTTATCCGTCGTGTCCACTTGGGTGGCCTTTAGCTCACAGAGCCCTTCTATCACACTGGCATGAGCCATGCCTAATCCACCCTTAAGCTTTTTGGTGGCTAAATTGGTTTTGACACTCCCCACCATGACAACCCGAGGAGGGATCTTGGACTCAACCGGGGAGATATGAATCGAGGAGATGGGTTCAATGTTTTTGACATGGACAGTAATGGTTTTAGGTGGACAAAGAGCAAGATGGAAGTGGTATAGGCAGAGGATAAGCCCCTGGTGGAGCGAGAGAGGTAGGGGATCACCGGGATTACAACAAGCCGCCACCTTACATTTCTCTATCGAGCTTTCCAGGTCCATAAGAAGGAAAAAAGGAAAGCTAAACAACATTTTATGTCTAAGATGGTTAAGCAGCGGGAAATGATAGAAGAAACAAGTTTTGTACCTACCTTCCAGCGTCACATATTTCATCAAAGCCATGTAGACCATGTCCCACGGCTTAGGGAGCTCAGCTCTTTCAAACCCCGCTGGATTCCTGACCGGAGTCTCCTCACCTCTAAAGAACGCCTTAAGGCTTTCGTGGTTTGGCTTTTTAGTGTGTTTAGGGTATTTCTTCCCTTCGCACCTCAAGCCTGTGGCCTGCGCAATGACATCCTCGCTAACTTCAAATGAAATCCCTCCAACAAAAACCCTTCTATCCTTCCAAGAACTAGCAAATTGACCCGAAAGAATAGGATCATGGCCAACCAGTCATTCCATAAGCAGGGCAATTCCGCCCTCCACACAAATGTGCCACACAAGAGGGTTGTTTCGGAATTCATCACAACTATCCGGCTCCGTCCGCACACGATCTCCCCCCATTCTTTTAGCCTGCTTAGGAAAACCACAACACTGTAACAAACACCAGAGCCAAATGTTGCGAACAAGTAACACAAAAGGATGTATAATGCAGGGATTACGGCTAGCAATCCACTCAAACCAATAACATGCGCAGATGGGAAATATGCAGCAGTGAGAAAAGACATAACATTTAATGATTTTTTGAAAATAGTGGAGGAGGCATAAGCTAGCGGAAAAGTAGGAAAGGCACAACATCCCATGCCGATAAACCAACCAACCAAATTTAGAAACCCACCAAAGAAAGCCGAAATAACCACCAGCTAAGTTAGCCGACTCAAAGCCACTAGAACACAACCAGTACTTATCATGAATCGTCCCATCATTTTAAACACACTCACTTCTCCAAAAGTAATTAGGAAATAAATCAAGTAACCCCATTCCCCAAAACGTGATACTTACAGTACCTTCATGCACCCGAGAAGAAATCATAGCCTTCGAAAACACCCGCATCATGTCACCAAATCTAAGCTTGATCACATCAGTTAAGTTTCCTCCCTGCCATCTCATCATTATTTTATAAGCAATACCCAATCTCCTATCCCAAAGAATCATCACTTGGATGCTCGATCCCCTACTCCACACCTGCTCATCTTTACCCGTAGTACTCCACCTGTCCTCCATACCAATTTTGCAAACTATCCACCAACACACCCAAATAAACCAGTGGACCCCCCAGTCAGTCCTCGTCATCCAAAAGTTACAAGTCATTATTAACCATGGAAGCCCTTTCCCACTCTATCAAACCCTGAATGTTTGACAACAGTCTTTCCTTTTTCTTCCAACATCTAGCTAAGACCCACCCCGAGCCAAGATTTGCCAATGCATCCGCCACACAATTGCCTTCCCTATAAATATGAGACACTTTTTTATTTCTTAATTTGGACATAAGGAAGATAACATCAATCAAAATGTTTTTGGTGTTCCAACCAATGAATCTTTCCTTTTTCATAGCATCTGTCACCACCTTGGAATCTCCCTCAATATGGAGATTAACAATCCCTAGCGAAATAGAAATTTTGAGTCCCATGAACAACGCGCGAGCCTCAACAACAAGAGCCGACTGAACCCCGATGCCACCAGCAAACCTTGCCACCATTTTTCCCAATGAATCTCTTATAATCCCACCTATACTTGCCCTTCCTAGATTTCCTTTAGCAGCTCCATCAAAATTCATTTTAAACCATCCTAAATCCGAAGGCTCCCATTTGGTATTTCTCCTAGCTAAAAGTTTCCCATTGTCATAAGCATTAGCATTTAACTCCTGGTGCCATTCCTTGGCCATTTTTATTTCAAAGTCCCTCAGCCCAAACTCCAGAAGTTTTCCATCAAAGAGGAAGATATTCTCCTCTATGAGCCAAACACCAATCCCAAACACCTCCTTGGGGCTCCGCTCAACATTCCTGAAGACCCGGTTATTCCTCTCCTTCCATAAACACCAACCTTTGATAGGGGGGGGTCCATCTCCAAATTTCACTAACCAGAGGATGCAAAAAAGGCCCATTCCAGCCCAAAATAAATGAAACAAGGTCATTGCTCATAACCCACTGAATCTCAAGTTTCTCAATAGCCATCCCCCACACTTCAGCAGCATACGGGCAGTGTAGTAAGAGGTGATTAACAATTTCTTCCCCCTCTTTGCAGAGAAAACATCTATTGAGAAAGCATAATCCCTGGATTCTCAAATTGTCCTAGGTTAGAATCCTATTGTGGCAGGTCGTCCACCAGAAGAAATTTATTTTAGGGATCATGTGCCTATTCCAAACCATCCTCCAGTGTTCCTTCACAGAACTATCATTAGTCAGTAGTCTGTAAGTGGATCTAACTGAGAGGTCCCCCTGTTTATCTAAAGCCCAAAAGAATTCATCCTCTCTATCATAGGAAGGAAATCTAAAACTAGAGAGTAACACCTGGATGGATTTGGCAAGACCACTAAGAACCGGCGAGTGGGGGCAGCAAAGTGAAAGCTCTCTCCAAATCCTAGCACCAACAGGCCCAAACACATAGTCACTGATATAAATCCCAAAGAATCTTTGAGCAGCACTCATCACCCACCTAAAATCGGAACAAGCCAGAGGGAAATCTAAGAGCCAAGCATATTCCTAGAATTTAATTTTGATTCCATTCCCTATTTTCCATTTTATCCCTTTTTTTAGCAGACTTTGAATGTTGCAAATACTCCTCCAAATAACGAAACCAAGAGAGTGGGGTTCCGAAAGACAATCAACCAGAGGCCTGTTTTGGAGATACTTAGCATTCAAGATTTTGCACCAGTCCTTGAAGTTCCCTAATTGATCCCACCCAGCCTTGGCAATCAGCACCCTGTTAGAAGGCATAATCTTCCTTATTCCAAGCCCTCCATAAATTTTAGCTCGACTAACCTTTTCCCATTTAACGAGGGCAATTTTCTTCTTCTCCTTAGCACCAGCCCAAAGAAAAGTCCTTTGAATTCTTTCTAACTTTTCCACTATTTACATGGGTATCCTAAAGATAGCTAGAAAGTAAGTGGGTATACCTTGTATGGCCACAGTAAGGAGCTGTAATTTTTCAGCATGACTAAGTAAGGAACCCTTCCACCCAGCCAATTTCCTTTGAATCCTCTCCGGAATAGAGTTCCAAAACTCTGGTTGAACCTCCTTAACCATGAGTGGAAGCCCCAGATACACTGACGAGAGAGAATCACTGACACATTTGAGAATCTTAGTCACGCTATTTTCCAAAGTAGGAGAGTAATTAAAGAAGTAAATCTTACTCTTGTTGTAGTTGATGCACTGTCCGGAGCAGGAGGCATAGCTATTAAGACAAGCTTTTCATTTCCTAGCTTCCACAACTGAGGCCTTCCCAAAACGAAAAGTATCATCCACGAATTGCTACACAACAATCGGACAAAAAGAGGTAGCCACTCTAACACCAGATATGGAGCCCTCTGACAGCAGACTAGTAAAATTCCTACTAAGCACATCAGCAACCATAATAAAGAGGTAGGGTGATAGAGGGTCTCCCTGCTTGAGCCCTCTACCCACAGAAAAAAAATCGCAGGGGGAACCATTAACCAGGATCGAAAACTTAACAATTCTAACACACTCCATAATGAGCTCAATGACCAGCCTGTTAAAGCCATACTTAGCTAGGACCTTTGGAATGAATTCCCATAGAACCTTGTCATAGGCTTTGGATATATCAATTTTAAGTGCCATTCCTGCATTATTACCTCTATCCATTGAGTGAAATAGTTCATGGGTAGTCAAAGTAGCATCAAGAATATGCCGACCTGGGACAAACCCCTTTTGAGTGTGACTAATAATCTTATCAAGCAGGGGTTTGAGATGATTAAAAAGAATCTTAGAGAAGATCTTATAGATGGTGTTACATAGACTAATAGGCCGGAAGTCAGCCATAGAAAGTGGCTCACTAATATTAGGTATAAGGGCAATGAAGTTGTGATTCATTTGTTTGAGGATCTTACCAGATTTAAAGAAATCCCTAGCCACGAGCACAAGGTCCCAGCCCACAGTATCCCAAAAAAATTGAAAAAACGTAGGGTAAAACCCATGAGGACCAGGAGCTTTGAATGCCCCCATGCTAAAAGTAGTCAACCAAACCTCATCCATGGAAACACTCCTAAGAATGCCCAAGTTATCCTCCAAAAAGATGGACGCAGGGAGGTCTCGAATAACCAAACAATCCAGAGCCGAGTTGGGCACCCCTATAGGGGCCGAGAGAGCCTCCTTGAAATAATTAACTGCACAGAACTTAATAAGAGCTTGATCAGAAATCACCTGCCCAGAGTTACTTATTAGTTTAGAAATTTGGTTCCCTTTTTGATGTTTTACAGCAAATACGTGAAAAAAAGACGTGTTCCTATCTCCTTCTCTCAACCATTAGATCCTCGATTTTTGTTTCCAGAATACCTCCTCATTTTTTAGAACTTTTTCCCATTCCCTTCTGACCTCCTTTTCCTGATTATTAACCTTTTGACTGACATCTCCCTCATCCATATTCTTCTGCAGAATCTTTGACCTCCCCTCAATCTATTTTTTCCTTTGAAAAACATCTCCAAACACATTCTTATTCCAAACTTTAACCATCAGTTTAATATGCTTAAGTTTGTAGCATAGCCTAAACATAGGAGACCCTTGTACAGGGATATTCCACCACTCAACAATTTTCTTCTTAAAGTCAGGGTGAGAGTTCCACATTATTTGAAATCGAAAGGGATAGGGCCCGCTTGAAGGATGAATATTAGTGGTTAACATGAGAGGGTTATGATCAGAAACCGTCCTAGGAAGAGCGACAAGGTTGGCACCAAAGGTATTGATCCAATGGGGAGAATAGAGGAAACAGTCAAGCCTAACCTGAATCAGATCAGCACCAGCCCTTCTATTACACCAGGTAAAATGTTGTCCCCGAAGATCAATATCAATTAACCCTAAAGAACACAAAAATTTTGCCAGATCAGTCATGATGTCAATGCAATCTAGGAGACCCCCACTTTTCTCAGATGGTAGTAAGGGAGAGTTGAAATCTCCTGCAACAAGCCACCGATCACCTTTATTCCAATTAATTTGAGTCACTATGTTCCTCCAAAGGAAATTCCTCGAGTTCCTCTGGTTGGGGGCATAAATATTAATTATTGACCACACTTCTCCATTAACAAAAAATGAAACCCCAATGCTATTTTTACAATAAAATAATTCCTGACCTTGAAAACCAGAAGGATTCCAAAGCACTGCCAACCCCCCTCGAAGCACCCTCAGCATCACTGTGGATAAAAGAAGCATTAGGCCAAATAAAGCTAACAGCCTTCTCAAAATTAATCTTCATCATCTTGGTTTCTTGCAGGAGACAAACATCAATCTTATGCTCCACTATATAGTTCTTCAGGGCACACTCTTTGTGTATACTATTAAATCCCCGAATATTCCAAGACATAATCCTCATCTCTAACCTTTTTTTTAGGACACTTCTAATGTCCTCTGCTTCCTCAGGGCAATCTCATTTGTCGTTTCACATGTTCTGGTGGATCTCTGCGAGGGCCTCCTAGGCTTGGAATCCCCACCCACATCTTCCTTTTTCTTCCTACCCTTCTTCTTAGGCGTGGTCCAGATCCCCTCCTCTTCAACTTTCTCCAACTTTAAACATTCCAGGTTTTCAGTAGATTCTTCAACCAAACCAAAACTTTCCTCCTCCCAAATTTCCCCCTCTTCAACCAAATCCCCACAGGTCCCCAAATTAAAGGACAACAGATCAATAGCCGAAGACCCAAGGCCAAAGCCCTCTTCAGAAGCCCCCATAGACAAAGCAGCGACAACCGAGGAACCAGGAACCTGGGACAATGAGACCTCCCGAGTGGAGTTTCCCAACACCAAAGAGCCACTAGGGTTTGGGATATGGTGAGAAACACCAGGTGAGTGGGGACGCGAAGGAAGCACAGGAGACTGAACCAAAACTAGGGGAACAATCTCCAAATCACTCGAAGCCTTCAAGACCTCCACCACCGAAATCTTGGGATCAGACGAAATCTTGGGGTCAGGCACATCCATAGTCTCCCTATTGACTGAGGATTTACAATCAGTGATGAGGTGCCCAGCTTTGGCACACCTTTGACAAAAAACCATTACATTTTCATAACAAACAGGTTGTACCCAGTTCCCCAGCTTGGAGCAAAGCTTGATAGAGTTAGGAAGAACTTTATCTATGCAAATATTGATGTAAAAATGAGTAAATACTAACCTTGATTTAGATTTAGTGACAGCATCCGAAGTAACGAACTGACCCAATGAGTCACCGACGGCCTTGAATATGGCTTCATCCCAAAACTCAAGAGGTAAGCCTAGCAGCCGCACCCAAATAGGAGCTGACATGTTAAGGTCTACAGCAGGATCAAACCCAGGCTTCCACCTACACAAAGCGAGGCTGTGCTTCCCATAAACCCATGGGCCCGAAGACAAGGTATGCACCAAATCCTCAGCAGTAGTAAATCAAAAAAGGAAGAGACCGTCAGCCATCACACAGATCTCCACACTACCCTTAAGCCTCCATTTCATGTTCACCCACTTTCTAACCATATCCACCGTCGGATGATAGGAGAGGAATCTCCCCACCATCGCATTCTCCATAGAGGAAAGGATTATGTCACTAACCATATCAGGAATATCAAACACAATCTCTGAAAATGTGACCGGCTCAAGGGGGGCTGACAACAAGGAGGCCAGATACCCACTATTCAAAACATCCTTCCAACCAGCAGTCGAAGGAAGCTCAACCGCCGGTGCAAAAGAGACGCCCGGAGGCACCACATCCCGCAAAATGCTTGCAAGCGAAAGCATCGAACCCATAGAGGGGGTACCCACCAGACACGTCCTCAAAGGAGGAGAGCACAGGTTGGGGGGGGGCAGGGGACCCTTGGGAACCCCCATGACAAAGTCCACCATGCAACCAGAAATTCAAACTTCAAACGAGCAGGAGCGGGAGCGGGAAAAAAAAGGGGAATTATTCAGAAATATGAAAAGGGTTTCACTGGTTCTCTAAATAGAAATGTTAATTCTATGTATATAAAAATTATAATAGATATAGATAGAAATGTTAATAAAAAAAATAAAAATTTAAAAAATAAATCTCCTTGTAACTCATATGATTTTAATATTATATATTATAGAAAGGTTGGTGGCGACACAAAATCCAAATCTGAAGCATGGAAAAATAAATTAAGAATATATTAATATATATTATATTAGAAATTAAATTAGAATATATTAATATTATTATATTATAATATCATAATATAATAGATGTGATATAATATATAATATAAATGTTATATTATATTAAAAAAAAACCTAAATTTATAAATATATTTTAAATATATGATTTTACAATATATATTAATACAATTATATTTAATGATATCAAATTTCCACAATCCATATTGTATAAGTGCAAAGACTTTTGGATTTGATTATGTTTGGTTTTTTTACATCATCATTTCAGACACAATCAAATCCAAAAGTCTTTGCACTTATACAATTATATTTGTATAAAAATATTATATATATTTATTACATTATATTTTTAATATATAATATATTTAAAAATTATATTATATAAAAAAAACAAATCTAAAATAAAAATTGTACAACTTAAAAATAAATAGTAAAAAAGAAAATATAAAATTCATTAAAAATAAATAGATGTGAGTTGAGCACGTAAAACAAAAAATCTAACAATGGTTTGACACACGGGCTGGCTGTCAGAGTATGCAGTGGCATGGCATAGGCATCCGATACCCCATGCTCTTTTGGGGGTTGGATAGCCTTTTCCAAATAAGTACAGCTTAAAATAAGTACGTAAATAAATTTTGCCTACCTAAGATGCTCATTGCTGATGGAAAATTGACTTAGGAAGCACACAACGAAAGCCATGTGTCTCGTTATTGGGTCCATATTAACAATGTGAGGCACCAATGGATGGGGAACCTTCTACATCTAGTTGCTAAAGGTTGATTGGTTTGTGGGTCGCTGAAGAGGGTACACAAGTTGGATTTGTTAATTTTGTTTTTCTTTGTTTGTTTATAAGATAGTTTGTTTGCATAGTATTATTTTTGTTCTTCCTTTTTATTTGACCAAAAATTAAATTGTATACTCATTGTGATCCTACATGATATATGATCTATAGCATGGATTTAGTAACCTCTCCTATCAGGATTTGTTGTAGTAGTATCTTTCAACCTTGTAATCAATTGCTCAAGCTATTTTTTATTTTTTTCTATTCGACCTAGTTGTTTTCGTGTATTCCTAGGGGATGTTTAGGATTTGATGGAGGTGTTTGTTGTGGTTCTTGTTCAGGAGGGTCTACATGAGGAGGTGATTGAGGATTTCCAACATTTGGGGGTGGAATATCATTTCCTAGAAATTAAAACAAATTTTGAAAAACCTGATTCAATCTACAATTTGATCAAAATTTAAAACTAAAAAGAAGATATATTTACCTCTTTGATTTCTTCGGCATCTTGATGACATCTTGATGAAGATTTCACAACCTCCAGGAGAAAAATGGAAATGTATGTAGGTTGATGAGAAACAAATACGTAGGGGTCGTAGGTTGAGCAACAAAAAATAAAAAGGATTTTTTTTTGTTTTGTTTTTATAACATGTTTCACATTTGGTGCTCATCATATTTGACGCTCTGAAAATGCTCATTTCGGGCATAAAAATTAAAGTGCCATCTTTTTGTGTCACATCTTTCTGCATATACTGAGGGGTGGCTATATATGAGCTTTCCTTGGTCAAACCCTCATTTTGGTATTTCTACCTTCATGTATATTCAATTGATTCACTGATAAAATGTGTGTGCTCCTAACCTTAAGTGTGTAGATAAGATTGTAAAGAGATAAAAAAATAAAATCCTACTCAAATGTGTTAGAGAAGGATTCCTAAATGACATGAACAATCTTGATCAAGTCAAGAGAAAGTCAGATACCCTTAGGAAAATCCAAATGCATAAATACTTTGCTTAGGGCAGCAAGTAGATCAAATTCTAAAGATGAGAACACTTTGAAAACAAGTCATTAGGTGCTTGAAACAAGCCAAAGCTATCTCCAAAATCTAGATTCCATCATATTCTTTCATTGGCTTCAAACTCCAATCATTGTGCTAACTTGAATAATTCTGAAATTCACCTTGTAAATTTGTAAAAATGGATGTATTTTGGTGGAGCTCTTATGTATTAATTGCTTCCTCTCTTTATTTTTAAATAACAATTCATATTTATATAGTGGAACATAGAAATGAATTAAAGTGTAGGCTAAATCATTTAATTTTAATTTTTGGGATTAATTGACCGCCAAGTCTTGGGTTTGAATTCACATCTTCAAAATTTGAGACTAACAAAAATAGCAAATCAAATTTGTTAGGAAAAACACTTGGACTAGGGTGCTAGCGCCCTTATCCAACCCTTTTGCACTCATTCAAATTTGATTTGGAAGTTTAGGATCTACTTAATTAGGACTTATCCAAAAGATGAGCAATTGTCAAGATCAATTTGGTGATATAGGATCGACAAAGCACTCTCTATGGTAGCCCTAATATGCTCTCCTAGGTTAATAGGAAAGGTCAAGACTAGGGTAATGTCTAAAATGCATTAAGGGAGAGGTTACTAAAGAAAGTACCAAATAGGGCATGAAATTGTACTTTCACCTTAAGGTAGTAAAGTTTATGATGGTACACTGATAAATTTGTGTGAACAAGTTATAGAAACATAAAAATCTCTCTCTCAAATCCTTATTACTCCAATCAATCCAACACCTGATTTCACTAGTTTTTTTAGACCAAATACAAAAATTATTCCCATGTTTGGTTTATTTCCTTACAAACTATTTCACTTAACACTACCTTTAATGAAATAAATGTTGAATTTTATGATGAGGTTGCATTATGTACTACTTCTTAGGTGTTTGATTTAGATCAACACCTTGGAGTTGATCATAAATATTTTCTAGGTGAGAACATATCATTTCTAGCCATGAGTACTACCATAATATCGATGTATTCTACTTTCAGGCTCCATATTATTTCTACCCTACTACCCATAGGATTTTGGTTTTTTTTGTTAAAAAAATATAATGGAAAGGGTGAACCACATACACATGTATCTAATTTCACAAAATTATGTAGTAGATTGATCTTTCAAAATTAGTTGTTAGTTAAACTCTTCCCATAACTAGTGAACAACACTACATTTAATTGATATTTATCACTTCTAGAATAATCCATAAATAATATTGATCAATTAGTTAACCAATTCGTGCAACACTTTCAAGCTATCATCAATCCCTCGATCATGTAACTTATTAAACTGGTGCATTATAGAAAATATTTTAGACTTTATTTTTAGATATCAGTCTTTATTCTCATAAGTTTTATTTGAATTACCTAATTCAAATGTGTAGAGGATCTTCATAATAAGCTTCATCCTTTAATTATGAATCCTTCATATGCACTTATTGATGAGGTATCTTTAGTATACACATATCAACACAACCCTACATGACTATCAATAGACTATTAGCCAATTTGAGACATGAACCTTGTAGGCTCATGTTGTATCATGTAGACCCTCTTCTTCATTTAATAATATAAAAAGAATAATTTATTTTTAAAAAAATATAACACATCATCAATAGTATAAAAATAATTTAGCCATGACACTTGCATCCACTACCTTGGCCCTTTCTTCTTTCAATCCATAAAGAACTTGACAATTTATAAAATTATCTATATGTATTTACTCTATACAACAACTTGGTTCATTTGCCTCTAATTAGACCCTTAGATACCAACCAAACCCTCTCACCTTCTTATGACTTGAAGGCCTTTTATCAATTTCATAAGGTCCTTAGACATGATAAAGAGTGATGTTTTCATCTTAAACATATTTTTCATGCAACCTAATCCAAATTTGTACTAAGAATGACAAAGGAAATAATTCTATTGCTAAACTAGGGGAAGTGCATGGAAATGGGGGACAACGTTTAGGTCAAAGATTGCCACTTTTTTCTAAAATTAGCTAAAACTAAACTTGGATGAGTAATTGAAGACATGTACACTCAAAACTTAAAAATATGATGAGAACAAGAATTGTACTACTCTAAATATAGTTTCTAAACTACTAAATATTTTTATAAAATATAAAGGTTAAGGAGGTGAAATGTTGAGTGTCACAAAATTGTTCCTATTTTTATCACTAAAATTTAATGCAAGTTTAGTGTGCACCCCACTTTTTTAATATATGTTAGGTATATTTTTTAAAAATTTATGAGAATATAGCTAAGAGTTACAAGTATTATAGGTTGTATTTTTTATATATTTTATTGAATATTCATATTTTTGTGAATTTTTGAAGTGGATGGATCTTGAAAATATATCATTGACCATGCATGTCACATAATTTACATAAAATTGGTTGAAAATGTATTTTTTTTGTTTAAACATGTATATAATGAAGTGTAGAACAATCCTATATATGTTTTCTCAAATTTGGATAAGAAGGTCAAAAGTTATTCAAAAAAATATAAATGAACTAGAGGAATACAAATAAACATGTTAAATTAAATTTAGAACACTAAAAGATGTTTAGATAAAAATATTAGAAGTAGCTCTTCATGTTGGTGGTGGTTTCATAACATTTTATTACAAAACATGTAAAACATGATGAGGTTTAATTCCAAATTCAAGATATTTTATGTCAAAAACATGAATTTAGGACCCATAAGAGATGTTCAACCCTTATTCTTGGATATATAAGATTGAATGGTCAAGAATCATAAAGTTTTTGAGTTGAGGGCATTAAAAACGAGTATACTTTAAAACACATACATTTTATATTTTCATAACACAAATGCATTTTGCTAAAAATCTAAATGTTGGTGACTAATTTCTTTCCCTTTTCCATGTACTTATCCACCAAACTAAGATTTATAAATATACACAAACCCCTTTCTACACATCTATCCAATTGTGCTAACAATACTTCCTTCCAACCCATGATCAAAATTGGTACTAATCAATCTACCTCTCCTTTGATAGGCATGGTAGAAATTATGGACATCTAACTTCAAACACCTCAAGAGTGATCTATCCCTAAACCCATCATCTCTTTTTCTCAATGACATGCCCATTAACATATATGACGAGCCTTTTTACATCCCTGCTAAGGTTAATGAGAAACCTATATGTCGTGTTCTTATTGACCCCATTAACATTGTGAATGTAGCCACAAAGGAGATCCCATACATTCATGATCTTTATAGAGATAATATGAGAAAATTTTTGGTTCTCCAACTAAAAGGTAGATAGTGTCTAATAATTTCTCAAGTTATATTCTTAAGACTATTATCAGGATAGCTAACAAATGGGAGAAATTTGTATATTCTCCCTTCCACTTCAAGCTCTTCAAAGCCTAAGTGGGTAGAATTATAAGATGCACTAGCTAAATATATACACAAAATTGGTATAATTGTTCTTAGAAGATGTAAATTTGTTCATACAAAATGATAAGGATCTATAAGATTACAAGCAACAATGACTTCCTTCTATCTTTAACTTCTTAGTATGAATGCAATAATAATTTAAACAACTAAGTTATATTTGATAAATTTTGCATGATTGATATATTGTGGGTTGGGAGAAGGTTTTTAGCCTACACATTGGTGTCTTATCCAAACCAAAGAATTCGCTAACTTGGTGTATTCACTGCATCATAATTATAATATTTTTGTTGGCTTATTTCTTTGTTACTACCTTTTAGTAACTAGGTCAATTGTATATGGCCCTATGATTTAAAATATACTTAATAATCCCTTATAGATTCCATTTTTTCTACTATTATTGATAAAATATTTTTTACTCCTTGAAAAAAAATAACACCAATTTTAACATTTTTTACAACAAATGTATGCAAAGTATTTAGAATCTCTTAGCAACTCAATCCAAAGAAATAAGAAATTACAATTGGATACAATTTCAATGAAGAACACTCATTCATATTAACTCTTCAAAAACAATGCTTGAATACAACTTCAAAAATGATGGACACTATATATTTCAAAAATATTGAAACTATTACAATTAGAGTATTTCCCTCCTCTTTTTACAACCTCTAGAATATAAATCCCTTCTCCCTTTTAAAGAGAGATTACAAGGAAAATTCTTGTCTAATGAGTGGCACTTTTCATGTTACAAATTTATGATGAGTAATTGTTTTGTTTCAAGCAATTAAACAACTAGGTTAGGATACAATTGCATCATAACTATGTTGCTAATGTAAAGATACAAAAAAAAATCATTGAATTAAATTTTTTTTGACCTTCCTTTGCATGTTAGTGCTTTGGAGAATTTAAAATCCATTTAAAACTATACTACATGTAAAAAGACAATTGTGTTGGCCTCTTTGAAGGAATTCAATCTAGTCGACACCTTTGAAAAATCCTTATTTAATTTGAATTTATATTATTACACATTGTTAAACCATTGTTGGTGTCGTCATTCAAAATCAATGAATCCTACACATACCTTTCAAAGAGATGAATCCTCTCAAGGGAAAGCATTGGCAATGTTTTAAGAGAGAATGTATTTTGTTAAATTTACTCCTATTGACGAAATGAGTTTCATTGGTCCTTAATTGTTGACTCACATTGATAGTTGTTTACATGAAGTATTCCTGGTGGATAATTAGCTTGCTTTTGGTGCAAAATTGATTATATCTGTGTTGGTGATCTGGGCCAGCTACCTCTAGTTAAATACATACATATGTGCATGCTAGTTCTTTGTGTGAGGCAATATTATGGCGACTATTAAACACAATTATGACTATAAAATATATGTTTTTCTAATAAGGTGTTGGAGAATCTCACAATTATTACTATGGGGTAAGTGCACCAATCTGTGACACAATTTTGGCTCTTAAGATGCCACTTTCTTTTTCTGAAATCGGGAAAATATGATTTGCACGAGAAAATGAAGATAGTTATGCTCAAAATTTCAAGATGCGGCAAGAACAAAAGTTGAAGTGCTCCGGGTCTAGTTTCTAAGCTACTATTGTTTTTTGAAATTAATGAAGATTCAAGGTCTCAAAAAGGGG